>JANHFL010007834.1:129352-143746 GCA_032468155.1 Oxyrhabdium leporinum
TATGTCAAGTCCAAAGTGATATTAAATATCAAGCAGAAAGACCACAAAAGAAAATATATTTAGCAATTTATTTATTTTTATTTATTTATTTTCACATTTATATACCGCCCCATTCCAAAGACTCGGGGCGGTTTACAACTTATAATAGCAATAGTTCTTTTCTAAGCAGAAACAAGCAGAAACAAATTTATTATGAAAAGTCAGATGAGCCAATGACTCACTCCCCCAAAGCATCTCAACTAATATTACAGGCAGCAAATTCTTATTCAGACTCAATTTGAAGGGCATCCTAATTCTGGAAGAGGGTATTAGTGAAGGACTTACAATAGAATTCTGGTAAATTTCTGCCGGATAGTTTCAAAATGTAAGCACAAAGCTGAGTGTTAACAATAAGATAGCAAAAGACTCTCAACTTTTGTACAACAATGTAATTGCAAGGATTTTTATCACAACCAGCAGAACTAATAACTGTTTATACTACTTTGGACCCAGATATAACTTTATGAATCTGATTTGCTCAGGAAGTAACAGACTGGAAGAAAACATCTAAGCATTTGAACATTATTGCCTGTCTGATTTGAAAGTCATTAGTTGTCCACTGATATTACCAACATTTACTAGTGAAAAGGAGCACTTTTTTTTGGGAGCAATTTATTTGCAACTTCTTGGGCTGACAAAATTTAGTTAATATCCATAAGGAATACTGAAGGCCAACTTTGGTCAAAGAAAGAATTGCCATGTCATCAATATAAAGAAATGTGGACCTTGATCTTTAATTAGGGAAGGACCTGTACAACACCATTACATTTACCATAAACATCAAATAGATGCTGAATAAATATACAACCAATAAAGTTGCATTTAATCTGAAGAAAGTGATCTTGAGGAAAGGCAGCAATCAATGATCATTACAGAGAGAAAATTGTTTCTGCCATAGACACTCATGAGAAATTGAATAGAAAGCTGCCTAGAAAGAGCCTTTGACAGCGGCTATAATATTTTTCTGCCAGATGTTGAAAGGTTATACCTTGGTCAAAAATGGAAAAGTATGATGTAACACAAGCTTGGTTCATAGCGAAACACTTTGCTTGAGCCTTCAGTTACCTGTCCACATAATTTTGAACTTACACACATGAATGAACATTCAAATAAAGTACATTATGTAGCGGGAAATGCTGATTGTCAGGGTAAAAGTCTATTTCAATAGCCATTAGTGGCTATTGCATTAGATACTAACATACAATAAAGGGGTATTAGCACTTTGGGGTATTAATAGTGAGTTTACTTTCTGGGTCTTCAGAGGTCAAGCAATTTAGAATTCATAGGTCAAATTTATTGGACAGAGGAGCCAGCCTCCACCATTCCAAGTTTAGGATACTTAGAATAAGGACCAAATTGTAGAGACTCATGATGATAAAAGCTTGGGGCATTAAAATGGAAAAGGAAAAACTCATCATCACAGCTTGGTATTAACCTCTCCAGTTAAAGTCAGGGACAAATTTGAAAGTGTACATGTGTGTGTGAAATTTAATAAACACCTCTAATAGATCCTAAGAAAAATTTGTCTAAGAAAAAGAATATATACAGTACATTGCCAGGGAGAAGGTTTAATTCCTGGTTTTCAAAGTTTACAACAATATCAAAACAGGATTACTGGATATTGAAATAGAAACAGATGCTTGAAATTGAAAGCAATCAAGATGGTTTTATTCCTGTAAGCCATTGGGAGCCACTGTGAATGACTTGAGTGGCCGTATGAATTTCCTAGGTACATGCATACTTACTTACATACAGTACATACAAATATACTACCACTCATCTTGTTAAGAGTTGCATGTGATGAACTGGATATAAAACCATCCAGGATCCCCAGCTCAAAGCAATGTCCTGTTTTAGCAGTAAGGTTATAAAAGTAAGGTCACCTTGTTTAAAAGGTCATGCAGCTATATTCCAGGAAATCAACCATGGGGATAGATAAAACTGCACGTCAATAAATCAGAATGTGTCATAACCTAAGCCTTGTAAATTGAAATTGGTAACATACGACTCATGCAAAGGGAATGGAGCTGCATTTAGAACAAATACCTCAGAAATAATTTTAAGGGAATATCTCAGCCACCCAATGGCTGGAAACAGTTGAAGACATCCCTGAATAAAAAATTGTCTGGAAAAATTTGTCCTCAGCCATGATTTGGCTTTTCTGAATTGATTGGGCCAATACACCTTCCAGGAGTATGGCTAATGGAGTTGAAGCAGAGAAAATGAGATGGACCTGACAAGGATGAGATACTACTGGTAGCAGCAGAAAGGGGACAGAGATAAACTGCTGAGTAGTAGGGCCTAGGTTACTTGCTGAAGAGTTAGGAGAGCTATGGGATTTGGGTTATGAATGTCCATCATATAAATCAGAAAGGCTTGCTTTAAATCATCTAATCTCTAGTGGACAATGGCTTGTTCTGATCTTGGCAATTACTTACATGGGTGTTTAACCAGAATTTCTTTTGAGATAGCTTCTGGAGAGGATAAGGTTAAGGAACCGGTAAGATCTTGGCTGGTATTTTTCAGAGTTATCTATTGACTTGCAATTAGCTATAGTTGGGATTCTTTTGAAGGGGGTTTAATAAGACTAGCAGAATTGCTGTGGTTATTAGTAGGCAGTACTGGTCTGATATGTGAATCACAAAGACTCATGACAGGAACAGATTCAAATGGATTGGTAATTTTCTCATTTAAATGGCCTAAGAATTATAGTTGGAATTTTGAATTTGAATATGATTCTATGTCCTATAAAGATTTTGGACATCCAATTTGTCTTGTTCAGATCAACATGAATATGAAATAGGTGATTCAAAGACAGAGTAGGTCCCTTTCATGAGACCTATCTCTCATTTTTAAAAATGCTATTTCTGGTAAGTAGCACAATTTGAGAAACAAGGAATATGTTAGGCAATGGTAGCGACAGAGGCAGAGATCAAAGGGAGACCAATGGAAGTATAGGTTGAGAATAGCTTGGCGATTTTACCAGAAACCACTATATTATGCTTCTGCCTCTTTGCAGAATGACGATCTTCAACATGATAACAAGTAGGGGAACATCTTCAGAGCTGAATCAAATGTTCCAACTTTGTATTAGTAGCAGTTTATTCTTAAAAGTTTGAAGAGATTGTGCTCATAGCTAAGAAGCACTTGGGTCAGCAAGTCTGACTGCAGGGTCTCTAAAGATTATTTTTTTTCAGGACATAAAAACACTGCTGGACTGTTTAATTGTGTACTTAGATCAGAAGATGCAATTTGAGAAGGAGGCAATGATTAACTGTCAATTGTTCATTTAAACTACTTGTTTAAAGAGTATGTTCAACGTGACAAATTAATCTTTTTGTCTCAAGAATTGATGAAATTATTCATTTTATAAGCTGAGGTGATGGGCTATAGTAACACAAATTCCCAGAACGCATTCCAAGGAGAGGGTTAGGGTTAGGGTTAGAGATAACATAGCCAGGAGCTGGATCAGAGACAAAAAAGATATTTAAGATAGCTACTCCCTAGAATCTCCTAGAACATATATATTAGGTTATAGGGTAGCATAAATTTAATCTGGCAAAATTCTGTTTATACAGTATATTCAGATAAAGAAATGAACTTTGACTGGATTGTTTTATGTTGTTTTTAGGCTAGCCTGACAGCTATTGTCCCAAACCCCTCAGGGAATAAGTTCACAACTCTAGATTTCTTCTCAACTGATGACTGCTGCTGGATCAGCAGGTAGAAATAGTGGTCAGAGAAGGTTATGCCCATCACTGGCTGGAGTGGCAGTTGTGGCCTTACCTGGGGTAGGAGGACTTTGCAACAGTAACTCATGTTTTTATCATCATTTGCCCCACTACTGTAATGCATTCGGCTTCAGGCTGCTTTTAAAGAATATCCAGAAACTGTAGTTGGTCCAAAGTGCAGAGGCTTCATGTTAGCAGAGAACATAATAATTGGTTTTGTGGACACTGCATTGGTTGCCAGTTGATTTCCAAGTCCAATTTAAGGTGCTATTTTTGAACTATAAAGCCTTTCATGATTTCACACTTGACCTCTCTAGGACTGCCTTCTCCAGTCAGTTTCAGCATGGTAGCTTAGACTTTTCAGAGAGAGAATTCTGCAAAACTCATTATTTTAGATATCCAGGAATCTGAAGTGAGGAGATACTTCTACTGCATCCCCAATATTGTGGAATGGCCTTCCTGTGGAAATTGGTCTGGTTTTCATTCTTTCTGTTATTTTGAAAGCTCTCAAAGACCCAACTGTCTTTCCCGATGGGACTTGATTTTGCCATCTCTTTTATTTCATCTTTTTTTGTATTATTGTAGTGCCACTGTCTTTTTAAAAAATGTTTTATATATTTTTCTGTGCAAGCAATTATTTTGATTGCAATGGCATAAACCTATGTCTAATAAACAATGGATTGTGAATAGATGGTTTTCAGACCTTAGCTTTTTATTCTATTTCAGCAGGAAAATAACAATAATTTGAGTTTGAAATGATTGGCTAGCATTAGCTGGCTGTTTGGAGACAGAGAAAGGTTGAGGGTTTCATTGGTGAGGAAGCTGCCCAGTTAACTGGAAGGGAGAAGATCTCAGTGTGGAAAATTAAGAGGAAAAATGATCTGGAATGAGATGGATCAGGAAGGAGTAGGTTCAGTTCAGAAAGAAAGATAAAAACACTGCAAATAAGAGCATCAAGAGAACCATTATATGGAGCCCTTGTCAAGCACCAGGGAAGTTAGGAGATCCAGGCAGTTCAAATGGGTATAAAGATTTATTGTAAGCTTAAGCTCTCTACAAGAATCTGAACTACTAACAATCAAAACAATTTGGCAGTAGATAAGGAATTCAAGGTAGGGTGGACTTAGAGCTCTTGTGGGCATGAAAGCACTCATGACTGATGACGTGTTTTAACCCTGCCTTGGGCTCAGCCTGGTGATCTCCTATAGCTCTGCAGAGACAGTTGCTGTTGTTGGCATCGTCATAAAGACAGAGGGATATTGGCTGGGTCAAGTATTTTCTCTGGCACAGGGAAATCATTCCACAGAGTTGAATAGTTTCCTGTTTATAGTTAGTTTTATATCTGTATAATATTATATTCTCATTTAATACTGATTATATAGTTATCTAGAGAGCCAGCATAGTGATTAAGGCATCAGGCTAGAAACTGTGACACCATGAATTCTAGTCCCACTTTAGGAACTAAGGTACAACACCAGTTCGGTAATCCTGAGCCAGTCACTTACTTGCAGGTCTAGGAAGGAGATAATGGGAAACCTTGCTAAGAAAACCACAAGGACCTGTCCAGGCAGTTTCTAAGAATTGGATACGATTGAACACAATTGATTGAACAGAAGAAAAAAAAAAGTTGTATGGCTATTGTTTTCCTGATGCAAGTAGTAAAGTTTTGTCTTTTGGTCATTTCTAAAAATTGGGATATTATTTTCTTATTGGATATTCCATGATGGAGGGAGGAGACTGCCCCTTAGAGCCCCTCCTACTGGTTGGGGATTTGGCAACAGGCTTGTTTAAAATAACTTGGATAGGGAGATTTCTTTTGTTCAAGATTCTTAAAGTCTTACAGTTTCTTGCAGCACCAGCTACTCTGTTAAAACCAGAGATACTTAGATACTTTTTCAAAGTATGCCTGAGATTTAAGGGTTTAAGGTTTAAGATTTAAACTTTGTCCAGAAAGGAATAGTGATAAAAATAATAATACAGCAAAACAAATTCAACCGTAGTGAAAATAATTATGAACAAGAGGAGTAGTATAAATGCCACCTTACTCTATCTCATTTTTAAGATTACAATCTAGTAGATTTACTCAGGCACCAAGTGATTATAGTATAAGAACACTTTCAAATTCATTTCCCAATTTTTATAGTACTTAGGCTCTGTTGATATATAATAAAAGCCTCCTGAAAAAAAAAATCAAGTCCAGTAATTGAAATAAAAAATATAAATAGTCTCCCATTTAAATTCTGGCATATCTATATTTACTCTTACTAAATAAGAGGATATTATTTTACTTTCATATCAGTCAAAACAAAAACAAAAAGCAACCACAGTGACATAGCAGTTTGAACGCACATAGTTCTTTTGTTGCTACTAATTTCAAAACAAATTAGGGCTCCAGGATTGACAAGATCCTTCATTTTCCACAAAAGAGGGAGTGCTTTTTTGGGCTTCATTTACATAAAGAAAAAATAGAAAAGTAAAAAATTCAGAGAAGCTGGAAGTCACTAGCTTTGAAAATGTTCCTCCTCCTTCTCCAGAAGTTCAAAAGGACATCTGCTGAATTATGAAAGAGAAGAACTAGAGATGACTTTATCCCATAGAAGGTCTGAGTGCCTATATATTGTCCAAACTCTTAATTGTAATTGTGTTTTCCTCTTTATTATCAGTAGCTGGGTTTTGTCTCCATCTATTCTCTGTTAATCAGTGTTTATCCTGCCTTAGGATCAATTTGTTTCAGGTGTGATACCATTTCCTGATTATCCATATGCTTAAATCAGTCAGTTAATCTAGGGAATACCAAAACAATCACCACTTTGAGAATACAGTACAGTACCTCAATCGCCTTTCTCCGGGAAATATCTGGTATCCCATGAGTCCTTGTACAAGGTTTCATGACATTACCAATCCTTTTACTATTGGTAAACTCTTTTAGATAAGTCATAACTTCTACTCATTCTGTTGGGTTTTCTTGTTCCTTTTAGCAAACCATTAAATTCTGTTCTATTAAAATAAAATAACTAGATCTTGAAAAGCTAAATCATTTGCTTTGGCCTCTATGAATTTTAATCTTCTTGACAAATTGAGCTAAGTCATGACTGCTTAACCATGATTTCTTGAGCAAACCATAATTGGCTGGGTTTACAAAATATGCTAAACCCAAATCACATAAAACCATCTTATAACTTAGCACAACATCTGATTCATCCTTTATGTTTGTACTACAGCCCAACTAGATTTAACTCGAAGGCCTATCTTGGTGGAAAAATTTTGCTCATTCCTCTTCTTTTCAACTTCAAGTAAATTGGCACATGGGCATCAGTGGACAGGATCCTTTCTTTTTAATACCTCTTATTTCTTCATAAAAAGTTATTCAGACTTAATCCTCCCAATGTTCTTGTCTCTTCCCTTCTGATACTTTTTACTGCCTTTAAATTATCTTCTATTTCAACACTGGTAAAGACAACACTGACTTGTTCATATTCAAATTAATATAATCTATCAAAGACATCACATAATTGATGACAAATTATAATTCATATGCCAGCTGACTCCCAGAAACTGGGGTAGTGTAAACTCTTGAGCAAAGATAGGTTTAAAAGTGAAAGTTCATTAGAAAAAGTTTGTTTGAACATTGTTGCCTTTCATTGTTTATTCATTGCATTGATAAACACTGCAGGCCCTAGACCAGCTTTTTACAAACAAGTATTCACCAAGGGTAATCAATTACTTGTACCCCTCACCATCCTCAGGCAATGAGCTGAGATTGGGGAAGATTGTTCCCAGCTAAAAGATAGCCTTAGCAGACTTTGGAATGTTTTCCTTCATTTTATAAAGTGATGGACACACATTCTAAATTATAAAAGGGAAGAGATGCGGCATATAATTAAAACACTAGCACTACTACTAGGAATACCAATAGTACTACTGGCTACCATCAACTTAGTTATTAGAATGAACCAGCAGCTAGAATTATTCTCTATATCTTCTTCTCCGCTTAAGACAGCTGGGTTTGTTTGCAGAGGTCAGTACTGTGCAGATGAAATTACATATGCCACTAGATGTTGCTCTAAGACAGCTCTAGGAATGAAAAAACTCCCCCTCCCATCAGTCATTGCATACCATCACTAAGATGTCTGAAATCTCATTTCTAAGTTAGCTTGAGCTTTGAGAAGGTACACGAAAACCAGATTTTTGATATTTATGTGTGCATTATATACGGAGTACTTGATTTCTAGTCATTCGAGACAAAAATGGATGTGTGGACTGCAGCTTCATACAGGTATGTTTAGACAAGTTCTGTCTGATTTATTGGTCCCTGGTTCTAGGGATAACAGCATTTCACTGACTGTAAAATAAACGTGTTTCTCTTGGCTGTCTAGGCTAGAGATATCACAAGGTATCCTGGCTGTTATTTATAAGAATGCAGGCTTTATATTCAGATGCAGTTTATCTCTGAAGCCTGGAGATGCTAAGCAGTATAAAATTGGGCTCTACTTTCTGTTTCTAAAGTTTTCAGAGTATTTGGTTTTTGCTGCTGAAAAACAGAGGGTTCTCTTGAACTGATATGGTAGTTACCATAGCTACCTTTTAAAGGCCAGAATTCTACATACCACTCATCTGGAAATAATTGTCTGTCACTTGCTAAAATTAAGCTTCTAAAATAGTTTATAAAAGGATCTAGCTGCCCATATTTCTACCTGGCTAGCTACTTTGATTTTCATTTTTTTTAAATTTCTATCATCCATAGGATATTAAAAATACCTTCTCTAATGATGATTTTTAGATTACAAATCCTATAATCCTCATTGGAATGGAAGTAAAATTATTTGAATGACTACACCTCCTCCCCCCCAAAAAACCTGGAGATCACCATTATGCTTTAGAAACTACTTATCTTCAAAACTTGGGACACTGCTGTATCCTAGACGTTTTGATATACCTGGTGGTGATGCTGATAAATTCTTATAGAGATAGTCCTCCAAACATCTCAACAACATCTAGAGCTGCCGTATCTAGACAGTAAATAAAATAGAAATAACTCTAAAGGCCCAAGTATACAATACATAAAATTTAACAGAATAACAGAGTTGGAAGGACCTTTGAGGTCTTTCAGTCCAAAACCCTGCTCAGGCAGCAAACCCTATACTATTTCAGACAATCTCTTCTTAAAAACTTCCAATGATGTAGCACCCACAACTTCTGAAGGCAAGCTGCTCTATTGATTAATTGTTCTCACTGTCAGGAAAATTCTTAGTTCTAGGTTGCTTCTGTCCTTGATTAGTTTCCATCCATTGCTTCTTGTCCTGCCTTTAGGTGCTTTGGAGAATAGGTTGATTCTCTCTTCTTTGTGGCAACCCCTGAGATACTGGAACACTGCTATTATGTCACCTCTAGTCCTTCTTTTCACTAAGCTAGACAAACTCAATTCCAGCAACCATTCTTTATATGTTTTAGTCTCCAGTCCATTTATTTCATTCTGTTCTATTACCAACTTATTTGCTTTGTAATCTTTGGAGGCAGTCTGTTGTCCTGTGCAGTCAATCAAGCAGGCCTTATTTCTGATCACTTCTTGGGAAGTTAAGGGATGAAAGGGAGGTGGATGTACTCAGTGACCATGCCAGTCCCTTGATATAGGGAGTAGGACAACTTGCCATGGCCAACTCATCATGGACAACTTGCCACGGCCAACTCACCATGGGACAACTCACTGCAGGATAATTTAACAATTCTATTTAATTATTTAAAATAAATAAAAAATTATTTTAATTTTTGCCATTCACATTTCATTCTGTCCCTCCTTTTCCATACTTTTTAAATGATTGTATTCCACCATTTCTTTGATAGTAGCGTAACTCATGTCCTGCAGCAAGTTGACCATGGCAAGTTGGCTGTGGCGAGTTAGCCATGATGAGTTGTCCATGGTGAGTTGTTCATGGCAAATTGTCATAGATCCTTTGAAATAGTCTCCCATTTAATATGAAAAGAGTTTTTACTCTAATATCCTTTCATAAAGAGATGAAGACAATCTTTCACAGGCCTTGTATGCAGAATGTTATTCTCTGGTTGAGTTTCCAGTCCACAGCCAGACACATTTTTCTCTTTTCCCCTCCCAAATGCATTCTACTCAATAACATGCAAACATAGTTAATGGTATTGTGAAAAATACCTATAGTAGTTGCAAAAATATCACCACATCATTTTTAAAGCAGCAGAGACCTTTTAAGAGAAACTGGAAGAGAGAATAATGCCTTCAAACATGTTGTCCCTCTAGGAACAGCTCATGAGAGAGGCCCCTAATAATTTATTTTCTTTCTTTTATGGAGAGTGAGGGTAAAATGGAATTTTGTTTACTCCAAGAATTGTGGCAGCTCAGGAGGTAGAATACTACTTTAATCCTGTTTTGTTTTTGTTTTTTTAAAAACAACAACCTGGTATTATTGGTGAGCTGGAGGAGAACAATTGGTGTTTCCTGCCTGCCTGAGGCCAAAAGAAATACAGATTGTCAAAAATTGTCTTCAGATTTGATTGTAGATGAAATGGTGAGAAAATTGTGCCAATTGGAAGTTGTCCAATTCTAAGTGATGACAGTTAAATGTTTAAAGTAAAGAATCCTTATTGCTACTATATTTATATAATATCACGAGCAGGATTAATGCCAGTAAATTGTAATAAAAGGTTTGCCTTATTCCAGTCAATGTGCACTGCTCTGTTCCTTAGTTCCTGCCAAATATCAGACCAACCTATAGTTACAAGGAGGCATCAGGTGTTCATTAACATGTCAAATATCTTTTCTTAGCTCCACATTTTTAAGGAGCTACCAAGATCACTTGTATTTGTATTATACAAATACAAAATTGGGGTTCTAATAGTCTGGATAACCACTAATGGATTTTCTGCATTTCGTGACTGTCATAAGGTTGTTGTCTGGATTTCTACTACTGAGATGTGGTAGCCCTAGCTTACCCTTGCCATAAGCTACTCCCTCCTGTCTTGACTCCTTAAATTTATGTCTGCATTTTATCAAATTCATGAGGCTGTCATCTATCCAGGGAAACTCTGGGTGATAGACAAAAATAAAAAAACACATATCAAGAATCATACATCACAAAAACTCAATTGGCTCCACCCCAACCTCCATTAAACATCTCAAAAGACAGTTATGAAGTACATCCAGGGCAGAGTTCCAGTAACTAAGAGCCTGTCCCCAAATGCTGGGGGAAGAACTAGATCTTCACAGCCTTCTAAAGGGCCAGTATCATTGGGGCTCAATGGGAAAGCTTTCCATACAGCAGGTGCCATGACAGAGAAGACACACTTTCTAAGACCCGTCAAGTGTTCCTGTTTCACTGAGGGAACCCACAATTCACTTTGCCAAATCTGGTGGGACAGGCAGGAACAACTGAGTAGAAATAGCCCTGCAAGTAACCTGACACCATGTTTTACTGGAATTCTCCTCTTCCCCCAAACACCAGGGTTTATGGGCAGGAACACTGGGATTTGTTATCTGGCCATATCTGAAGAAACAAAGCAATAAAAAGAAGTTTGCATAAAACAGAATCAATATCCCAGTTATTCAGGAAGTCATCAGTTTTTGCATAAGTTGTAAAAGAGATATAAGCCTAAATAGGCCCTGTACACCAAATCTTATAATTGCCTCCCTTTTCCTAATGCTGTTACTTTCCTCTCTGTCATCTATACTTCCTTTCACATGTTGAGTTTCCTTTTGTTGGCCCATGGGGGCTCACCCTCAAAGGTGTTTTATAGAGAGGTAGAACATTCTCATTTCTCAGCTATGTTCAACTCACCCATTTTTGGGTTGCAACCATAAATCAAGTTCTAAAAATTAATTCTTCCAAATCATCCAAAATGTGCTACTATTTTGAAACCTGGCCTGTTTTTTTCTCTCCCTGTCTTCACTGAAGTGGCACTGTTTACTCCTGCGGGTGCAAAAATGAATCATTTAGCCACACACATACAACTATGCAATAGAGTGGCTTGACTACTGGGGCAATAATTATCATTACAAATGGGGGAATATTCCTTGCAATAAAATATGTGCCCATGCAGACAGGGCTGCTTGTCCCGCCAGGCTTTTTCAAATCATGGCAGCAAAAGGGAAATGGCTTCAAAGACCAAGAAGAATGAGCAAAAGCAACTGATAGGGTGACAGATGTTATTGGCATCTACAAAAGAAGAAAGGCTTCCCTTTTCTGTCTGAGGAAGGCAGCAAACTTAATTCTATGTGACAATGCTAGGAGTCCTTAAACTAGCAAGCAGCTACATTTGCTATTTCAGTGTTTTGAATCTTGGTCTGTCATCCCATCCCTTTTTGGAAACAGGAGCCATCTTTAATTCATCTTAATCAACAGATGAAAGAACCTTCCTTCCTTCCTTCCTTCCTTCCTTCCTTCCTTCC
The DNA here is from genome assembly GCA_032468155.1 of Oxyrhabdium leporinum. Classification (NCBI taxonomy): domain Eukaryota; kingdom Metazoa; phylum Chordata; class Lepidosauria; order Squamata; family Cyclocoridae; genus Oxyrhabdium; species Oxyrhabdium leporinum. The sequence continues at coordinate 141,536 of JANHFL010007834.1, forward strand.
TTCCTTCCTTCCTTCCTTCCTTCCTTCCTTCCTTCCTTCCTTTTAATATCAGTGCTGATGAACTGAAAGATTAGAAGCAATGTAAAATGATTCAAGATATTTTAATAATAGCAAATGTTCTGCAAAGTATTATACATCGCTCTCAGGAATTCAACAGCCAAATGAACAAAGCTTTTATGACATTTTTAATTCCAAAATGTTTCAAAGTTAAAATTCTGTCACTTGTTGTTTTATGGCTTTGCAGGTTGCAGCTGGATTATGGTACTCATCATAGAATGACTATGAACTTTTAATGTGTCCTGTGGTTTGGGTATTTCCCATTTGTGGTACAATATGTCAGTTATAACAAATTTTATGATTTGCTAATAGACCTGTATAGAGTAAGGAAGATGACCTTGGTGGAGTTATGCAAGATCTGTTACCAGGGTGAGAAGGGATTGAAACATATTTTGATGACCTTGGTGGAGATATGCAAGATCTGTTACCAGGGTGAGAAGGGATTGAAACATATTTTAAGCCCACAACAGACAGATAATATTTGAAAGCTTCTCAGGCACTTCAATTCACAGGAGTATAAGAAAGGGGAAGATGTATAGGATAATCAGACTTGCAAGATTCTGTTATCATAGCCAGTCTCAAAAGAGTTTTAGCTTTCCTGTGAAGTTGATTTACTGGTCTTGTCTGTCTAGTACAGAAGTGTCAAACTTGTGTTATCACGTGATATATCACGACTTTTTCCCCCTTTGCTAAACTGGGGGTGGGATTGGCCAGCACGTGACACATCTGGCCCTCGGACTGTGAGTTTGACACCTCTGATCTAGTAGGATTGACATCAATTTTGGAAGTCTGACTGAGATAAATTAAAATATACATCATATTCTGTCGCCCTGTGAAATGGAATGTGCACCTACAGCAGCAAAGGAGGAAGATTAAGCCAATTCAGTTTTCCAGGAAGAAGATCTGAATCAAGAGACCATGCAATCCCAAGCTGGATGGAGAAGAGGGGTTCATGGTAACTACATCTCAGAATACCTCAGGATATAGATAGCAGCTTGGAAAGTTACTGCTTTAGTTCAGAAATATCCTGTGTATTGGATGTAAAGAAATAAAGGATGAGACTCAATTGGATTTCACTGCCTTGTTTTTAGGCTTGGGCTTAACCCCTGGTAATGGACCATGAATATCTCTGTCAAGGTAGTCTTCCTTACTTCCTATAAAACCTATGTGAAGAAGTGCCCCTTTGTAGATCAAAGGAACTGCTTGATTTGATGAGGCATATTGCCTCAAAAAAAGTAAGATACTTTGAAGTGTCAATTCCATTTTGACAAGCCACTTTGCTTCAGTGGAAGTGCTACAGACATGCATAAACAGAAGACCCTTGGAACCTTCAAAGTGTCTCATTCAATACAACCTGGCCAAACGTCAGACCTTTAGGAAAGATTGGCTGTTTCATTGGTTTAGAAAGCAACCTTCAAATTTGAGTTTTTGAAGGAACAAGGAACTCTGTTTGAGGCTTATAGACATTCACTTGCTCCTATCCACTTTAACTGAGTTTATACTATATTCTAAGCCATTGTCTGCTAAATAAACCACAATTGCTTGGAATTTTACACCACCTTAAATCATGAATTGCATTGTAAAAATCTCAAAAATTGGGTTCCTGTCACAAATTAAATCAAAACCAAACACATTATGTCTTAGTAAAAAATGAGAACATGTTTGTTCTGTTGTAGTCACAAGATTGCAGATGTAGGTACTTTTCTTCATGGTTACCATTCTAGTATCCACTCTTAATGTATTAGATTTGAATCCTGCCTCTCATACAGGAGCTCAAGGTGACATGCATAAGACTTCTTCTTGCTATTTATTCCCATGTCACCAAGCCTTTGAATAGGCTAGGTAGGGAGAGTGATTGGCTCCCAATTACATAGTGGCTACAGTTAGATTGCAACCTGGGTTTCCCTATTCCTCGATCCTAAACTAATTTATTTTATAAAGATATCAGTCCAACACGCCATAACTTGAAGGGAATCCTACTGAACTTAGAAAAACTGATTTTTGCATAGATACACGCTCACCATAAGATTACTCTAGGTAGGGAAAACTTATTTCCCTTGATTTAAATTTAAATTTAAACTTACCAAATTTGCAGATGATACTAAGCTGGCAGGAATAGCTAATACCCTAGAAGATAGGCTCAAGATCCAGATG
>JANHFL010007834.1:169080-189007 GCA_032468155.1 Oxyrhabdium leporinum
CATCATCATCATCATCATCATCATCATCATCATCATCATCATCATCATCATCATCATCATCATCATCATCATCACAAAAAAACAATTAAATGAGGTAGTCATTAGACAAGGATTACCTGTATATACACTTGTATATTAATTCCTGCTTATTTCAGTAGTGTCTGCTTCCCCTCCTTATTTGGCAAAAAAATTATGCCCTGGGATTAATATTTCTCTGTTAACAATCCTGCTCTGATGTAAGATGGGAGGTAGGGAGGCGATCAGTCTGAACTCCCAGGACTAAAATATCCCTCTAGTTGATTTTTTTGCAGTTCCTAGCACCACCTTTAGCTCTGGTTGCTAAAACCTCATAGATATTTTTCTTCCATTTTGAGGTAGAAGTCTAAAAAAATATATCATTAAGCTCTCAGACAGATCTCTTTAGGTTTGGTTTAAACTATCTCTAAATCCCCAGGGGGAAAAAACCCTCCTTAAATCCATTTTCCATCATCACACCACAGATGTGAAATGTAGGTTTCATTGCTTACTGCTATGTGCTGGGGTTAAATAAGAAAGCATCTATTTAACAAGCTTGTATATAACAGTAAATTTAAAACACCGGCTTACTAATTTCCCCATCACTGGAAACAGTTGTTCCTCACTTTGTTGTAGCTCATTGCATCGTTTTAAGATCAAAATAGTGCAGGCAATAGCATTCTCTGGAACACTTCATGGAAGTGAGAGTTGGACTTTGAAGAAGCAGGATAGGAAAAGTATTGGTGTTTTGGAACTTTGGTCTCAAGAAGATTCCTGAGTATGCTGTAGACCAGGACTGTCAAACTCCCGGCCTGTGGGCCGGATGCGTCACGTGCTGGCCATGCCCATGACCGGTTTAGCAAAGGGGAAAAAAGTCCCAATGTGTCACATGACGCTGCCGTGATGACATGAGTTTGACACCCCTGCTGTAGACAATCAAGAAAACAAACCAATGGATCATCAAACAAATCAACTCAGACTTCTCACTTGAGGTATAAATGACCTGACTCAAACTATCCTACTTTGGATGCATTATGAAAGGCCTGTCTCTATCTCTGGAAACATTTTTAATTCTGAGAAATTCTGAGAAAGGTAGAAGGAAAAAAGAAGAAGAGGACAACTAGAACCAAAGTGGATGGACTCAGTACAGAGGCAATGGATGAACCATTAGAACACCAGAAATATCAAGTCAGGGTGAGATTATCATGCAGAAAATCTATCTATTATATGTACTTGCTAAGAATTTGATGACTCATAAACAATCAATAAATCAATGCATTACTTTGCTGTATACTGCCCTGTGTCTGAAAAAATTTATACCTCTGTGTTTCAACAGCTCTTTCTCTTCCTCCTTCCCTCCCTCCCTCCCTCCCTTAATACACATACAGAGACCTTTTTGCAAGGATGTACAGAGGACACACAGCAACAATCGCAAACCAAGTATGGCAAATTATATGTTTAAATATCCATTGGTCACAAGGGGAGCTAATCAGTGGTCCATTCCTGATATTATTCTTGACAGTTCAGGATAAGAGCCACATAACACCACAGTTAAAACGAGCACAGGCCAGAGGAGAAAACAAAATCTGTCACCTCACTGGCATAGTCTGTAGACTATAACAGTATGCAGAAAACCATCAGGCAATTATCCTTGACTGGAATAATTATCTTGTAGTAAAGAAGAATGTCAGGTCTTATCATCCCGACACTCAGGTGAACAAAATTTATGAAAATGAACTCGCAGAAATGAAATGAGTACTTATTAGTATGTATACAAGACAACTTAAGTACAGAACCTTGGAAAAATGTATCAGGCTGTTTTGACACTGCATTAAAAATATCACAATTTTTTTAGCTCACTATATATTGCTTCCTATATGGATTTCAAAATTATGACTTAACATTGTACCTTTTTTTAAAAAAAAAACTTTTGGTGTTTTAGGTTTATGGTGAAAAAGAAACAGGTCTGTGCCCAATAAACAACAAATGAAGGCAAATATATGTATCCCAAAATAATGTTGCAGGATAAACCTCTGGTTCTCGACCCAGATTGGAACAAGAAACAACATTGGTTTTTTTTTAATCCAAATTTTGTTTTCCTGATCCTATAAAGGGAGTCAAATGGCAAAAGCCAAAATGGACAGATTGGATAATATAACAAATGTAAAATCAACTGTTCATTTCTTCTACAACTGGAATAGCTGCTAGAAGCCTTGTTAATGTTTTATAGACTTTGGATAAAGCACCGTATTTGTAGATTAGAAATCTTGACACACCAGTAAGATTTACTGTGTAAAATGAAGTTAATCTGTTTACCCTTACAAATATGCACCATCAAAGCATTTGTATACAAAATTAAAGCCCCATATACCCAAATATATATAGCAATGTTGTTTTATAACAAATACTATTTATTATTCCACATTTTTGAGGATTCTATGGGTCTTTCAGCATTTAAAATATCGATTTCAATATTTTTACTCCAGGTTACTATCTCTGGTTATTGTTCCAGTCATTATGATAAAAACAGGAAGTGGTCTTTTGTGCAGGAATTTCACTGTTAAATATGATGTTCATTTGGGTTATGAGTATGAACCATGAAGAAATGATGGTTTTCAATGCTTTAGGGACAAGCAAGTTTTCATTCATTCTATTGGCTCTAACTCAGAGTGATTTGATTAGACATGATGTTCAACTGACTGTGAAGAAGGTGACATGCATCGGTTTTTAAGTTGTCATAATAAATGTCACAGTATTAATTATGCTTTGCATTGCTGCATTAGATCAATTCTATAATTAATCTGTGTTCCACATTTGCTTTCTTTACTGTGTGGTACATATATAGTGACACTACCATGGACCATCAGTACTTTATTTAATTTTACTAATTTGCTTTGCATAGATTCCTTGGTAAGGGATACAGTATGCAAATGTACATAGTTGGTCTGAATTAAATGAACACATCTTTCCACCTAATCTGATCTCAGTATTCAAATGTCCTTTTCTAGATAGCATTTTCAATCTGTTGTATGTCTCAAAAAGCTGCAGCTTTGGTACAATGGTACCAAAAGAAAAGTCAAGAATATCTCAGCCCAGAAGAAATCAAAAACGTTAATAAAAAATCAAGTGATGGAATTGTGGCAAACATCTGCTTAGCATCAACATGAATTTTGTTCTAGTAGACTTCGTCTTCTTGGGCTGAATTTTTGGTTGCATCCTTACTTTCTTTTTATTTTTTTTAATGTATCTACAAAATAATTGGCAAAGCATGCGCATGATTACATGTATTTAAAATATTATTTTTCCTTTAAAATGTACCATTTTACAACAAAATGATCTGTGTACATTTATTTGTGAATATCCTTACAAGACATCAGAATGATAAATAAAGAAGCTTAAGAACAGCAGCAGATTTCCGTTTACTCCTCCAGGTAATATTTAAGTGAGTTAAAAATACATAATCACACATTTCCAAGTATTTCTTTGTTATCTGAATTGGAGAATTGGGCTTGTAATTAATTTGTATTTGTTTTAACAAATTTTTAGAATGTAGCTTTTGTAAAACATAGAAGCATGGGAAGTTAATGCATCAATTTCATGGAGCAGAAAGACAGGCTGACTGCAGTTGATAATAAATATCTTCAAGAACTTTCATATGGCAAGTGAAAACAAATGAATAGTATTTGAGTTTCAGTAATTTTTAGTGGTGCATGGCAAGTTGTAGAACAACACATCAAAATGAAATCTTGAGGGACTCAATCACAATAAATATATTTTGTCACAGGGATTTCTCTTTGGATGAATGTACCGGTAATTTTTGACTTATGACCAGAATTGAGTCCAAACCTTCTGTTGCTAAGTGAGACATTTATTAAGTGAGATTTGCCCCATTTTACGATTTTTCTTGCCACAGTTGTTAGGTGAATCATTGCACTTGTTAAATTAGTAATGGGGTTGTTAAGTGAATCTGACTTTGCTTGTCAGAAGGTTGCAAAAGGTGATCACATGACCCCAGGACACTGCAACCATCATAAATAAGAGTCAGTTGTCAGGCATCTGAATTTTAATCACATGACCATGAAGATGCTGTAATGGTTGTAAGTGTAAAAAACTGTCATAAGTCACTTTTTTCAGTTCTGTTGTAACTTTGAATGATCACTAAATGAACTGCTATAAGTCGAGGACTAGCTCTATTGGCTATAATTTTGAGATCGTGATGACATTACACCTGTTTATGTACAAGAGAAGAAGAGCCACGTGATTGGTCTAGTTTTTCCTACTCTTGACTGTAGAAAAGTCTTTATTTTATAAAGGCATGAGAATAAATTTCTGCAGATGCTATGGGAATACTTAGACTTATTTTTTTATCAACTTTGCCATTTCTGGCCACAATTGGCATAGCTGCTGTCCTTTTTATTACTTAAAAGATCAAACCCATCCTGAAGTGTCTAACCCTAACCCAACAATAAGAACAACAAGGAAATCCCAAATAACATAGCAGTTTAAAAATTCACCAAAGATACTTCTATCACCATTAATATCTAAACTCCCTAGGAAATGAAAAGGTTAGGTGTCTTCTTGAAGTCTAGAGGATTAGAGCAGGGATGTCAAACTGATTTCATTGAGGGCTGCATGAGGGTTGTATTTGACCTTGGGGGGCCTGGGGTGGACATGGTCAGGGTGGGTGTGGTCAGCTCAATGTCACTCATGTCAGAGGTGCCTGTGGTGGCCCGAGCACTCTGCCAGCAAAAATGGACTCCTGAGCTCCTTTTTCGGCTGCGATGGCCTTTTGCAACCCTCTACCAGTGAAAATGAAGCTCGGGAGGGCTGCACACAGCCCTCTCAAGCTCAGTTTTTGCTGGCAGAGGTACCGCTGGCTGGTCCTTTGCTGTTTCCAGGGTTGCCCACAGGCCAAATCTAAGCATCCCAGGGGCTGGATCCGGTCCCCGGGCCTTGAGTTTGACACCCCTGGATTAGAGTGTCCTTGTACTTCAAGGGCAAGTACAAGGCAATTACAGTAGCCATAGAAAAGAAGCAGTCATCTGACCCCTTCACTGCATGTGCAATAGGGACCCTTAACTTTCCCTTCTCCGAAAGAATATATGAGTCAGTCTGAAACTTGTTGACAGTTTCATTTCCCATGCCCTTCCCACTCTTATTTAAGGCAGTGATGGTAATGACTGTATGTTGATGAGGTTGCCCACCATGGGTATAATGTGGAAAGGCCCAATGGTTAGCTATAGGCTCTCCCACCAGACATGAATTACTAACTGTTTAGCAGAGAGAATTTAGAAGAACTATTAGAGGTCATAGGAGAAAAGATGTATTTTTTTCCAGTGGAGAGAAAAATGAACGCTTTATCAGCCTTCTACTGGATGAGAGCAATGACTGAATCAACATGAGTTCACCGGTTGCAGGAGCATGGTTTCTGAAGTTGTTGATAAGAAGACACTGCCAGTCATTGTGAATTAATTGAAAACCTTCTGTATTCTTGATTGCCTCATATTAGATCATTAGGCAAGTTACTTTTTTCATGTCTCACATCAGTCTGGGTTGGGCATGTCATGCAAACACACCTGTCATCTATACTGCGCTGTCAGAACAACAAGACTACTTCTTCCTTTGACTAATCTATTTTCTGTCTCATTATTCAATCAGCAGTGATTTTGATTTCACTGTTGGAGCCTCCCAGGACAACTTGTCACAGGACAATTCAACAATTCAATTTAATTATTTAAAATAATTTAAAAATATTTTAATTTTTGTCATTCACATTTCATTTGTCCCTCCTTTTGCATCCTTTTTTTAATGATTCTATTCCACCATTTCTTCGATATTAATGTAATTCTTGTACTGTGGCAAGTTGTCCATGGTGAGTTGACCGCAGTGAGTTAGCTGTGGTGAGTTGGCCGCAGAGAGTTGGCTATGGTGAGTTGTCCTAGATGCCTGGGCTATCACTACATCAGTGTGATTTTCCTCTAGCCTAATCTGGAGACAGAATAGCTGTCTCCAGATTAGATTTATATACCACTTCACAGTGCTTTACAGCCCTCTCTAAGCGGTTTACAGAGTCAGCAAATTGCCTGCAAAAGTTTGGGTCCTCATTTTTTCAACCTCAGAAGGATGGAAGGCTGAGTCAACCTTGAGCTGCTGAGACTTGAACTCCTGGAGTGAGCAGTGAGTTAGCCTTGCAGTACTGCATTCTAGTCACTGCACTACCATGGCTCTTATATGTTCTTAATGTTCTCAATTTGCTTGGGATTATGATTTCTGCACCCCCTTGCCATTGATTGTGTGGTGACTAGAGCTGAATTCCAAGAGCCATTCTGTGACATAGGGCCCCTGATGCCTAATAGCCCTGGCAGAACTGAAGACTTTAATCAACATAATATGGGGTGGAGCTTTAATTGCATTAACACAATGCTCTCTTCTCATTTTCTCCCACTTGCTTATGCCCTGCAGATGCCTGTGGCTATGGTATTGATGCAGATAATCCTGGATTTGACCATTCTTTCTTGATTCCCCTGGGTGTACATTTGTATTCCATTCCAGTTTTATATTGAGATTTCTGTGGAAGCTGTTCCATCAGACTAAGAGTAAATGAACCTTGTAAGAAATATCTCTCTTTCTCTCTTTCATCACAGTCAGACAAAGGTTTATTATCAAGATGGGCTTCATGCAAATAAGAAAGCTATTTTGTTAAAAGTGCACTTAATATTATTCCTGTGGCAATGATAACATTCCACTCTAGGCCAAACACTTTGTGTAGTTTGCAGAAACTTTCCTATTATTTGCAAGATGTGCTGCAGAATAAATGGAGGTGAATGGGGTTTTATTTTGTTTTGTTTGTCATAAAATATGAATCCAACAGAATTTAGATATTCTATTTATTATTTTAAGCTGAAATCCTGACTTGACTTGAAGAGGTAAGCTTTTCATTGTAGACTTTTTCCATGAGATGGCTACCTTTCGATGTCGAACCTGTTTATTTATTATATTTATTTATTCATCCAGATTGCATTACAGCTCTCAATGGCTTTTTTGCCGAGACATTTTCTACCTCCCGATGTACACATTCTGAGTAATTAAAGGTTAACTCATTTCTGCTATTAGGAAAAAAACTTGCTGTGGCTTCATTTCATGTTACATATAAAACTTTGTTCATTTACACATCTGTCTATTGCCTCAATCCTCATGGAGTACAGGTATTTTATTTTTTTATTTTTAACATTTTTTAATCCCTCCTTTATTATTTTGATAAATAACTCAAGATGGTGAACATATATAATACTCCTTCCTCATTCTATTTTCCTCATAAGGATAATCTTGTGAGGTGAGTTGGATTGAGAAAAAGTGACTGGCCCAAAGTCACCCAGCATATTTTTCATGGCTAAGGTGGAACTAGCTTACAATCTCCTGGTTTTTATCCTGGTCCCTTAACCACAAGACCAAGGAGAAAAGGTAGTTTGACCCTGCAAAATAACAGAGAGAAAAAAGTGTTAAGTAGGCTTTCACTGCTATGAGATTCTAAACTGCCTTTCTCTGAGATAGGACCAGATTTTGACTGGGTATCAGGAAGCATTTCTTGATGATTAGAACCATTCGTTAATGGAACGGATCACCTCAGGAGATGGCAAGCTCTTCTTCACTGGAAGAGAATGGTGTCTGGGATAGTGTAGTACTAGATTTCCACACAGAGCAGGATTCAAGTTGACAATTCTCAAGTTCCCTTCCCATACTTGCAGGCTATGTTCTAATGCAGCATGAAATTCAATTCTGAGTTGGGAAAGAAGGTGCAAATGGCCTCTGCCAACAATCTCCAACTAAATGACTTTGAACAACTAGTGCAGCAGTGGAGAAAGATGAATGTTTACTCTCAGTATCTGGTTATCAAAGCTATATTGTTAGCATGGATTCTGTTCTCAAGTTTCTTCCTTGCAATGAAGTTTTTCTACCCTCCTTGAATTCACCTGCTGCAGGACTCCTCATTTTATTCTCTCATTTTGCAAGTTTCATTTCAGGGAACATTTAAATCAATACAACTCTGAATGCCCTTAAAAATCTGAACTTCCATGCCTTGCTGCCAAGGAATATGTAAAGATCGTGGCAGAAAAAGAAACAATTATATTTAAATAATCTCTGAATTTGTTCAGGTCTTAGTGCAAAATTAATGATACTTAATTTTCTATTACAGATACAAAGAATTCTGTCAATCTCCATTTCTTGCTTTTTATAGCAAAAATTGTCATAATCGTATGCATTAACTCAGCATTTGGGTGGAGGATTGCCACTGACCTGAATGTGAAAGAAATGCATGTTATGTTTTTAGTGTTTAAGAAAATAACATTAACGGTAACATTTACTTTTAATGTGAATTGAAACTTTTATGGCGAGATCTTGGTAGCATGGATATGTTTTTAAATGTAAATCAGTAATGAACTGATTATCAAGTTGGAAGTCAGTTGTTTCATCAATACAATGCTTTTCAATGTCAGAATTTCATTGAGAGACTTTTTCTGGACTCCTATGGGACCTGCAAAGCTGAAGGCTATTTCAAGACCCCTGCAGGGAATGGCTTTGCTCTTGGAGTTCCTGACCAACTTTGGCAAATAATCTTGTGTGATATCCTGCAATCTCAGACTTGGAACAGCAACAGCAACAGCAACAACAAAAACAAATTCTGTTGTATTTACATCAAACAACTTCATAATACGAAGGAAGATTGGAAACAGTCCATGACACCCACAAGACTTAGAGGTCATAGGTCTTGTTGGAGGGGTTCATGGACTCCATCCAAACCTCTGTCATTTCACTGAACAGTTCTATGCAAATCAAGCAGCATTTTGTTGTTTCTGCTATTGGCATTCCAAAATGGGCAGAATAGCTAATTTTACTCTTCCTTTTCCCCCATTTTTTTTGCAGTACTGTACTATCAAGAAGGTTCAAGAAGGGGTTTGTTATGCTTGTAGTCTGATATGACCTTCCCTAGAAACTCAGTAGGATCTGCTTTTAATTAGACGTGCATTGGATTTCAGCATTGTTTTTATCATGAAACGAACAACAAAAACACATGGTGAATTTTGTAATGATAAATAAACATATGTGTAGCAATCTCAGTGAAGGGCAGAACAATTAAAACATGTTTGTAAAAAATCTAATTAACATTTTAACTGGGACAAACTTGCTGCTTCAATGCCACAAGGGAATCAGGGTGGCAGATAGTAGATAAAATTAAATATTCCCAAGTGGTTTTTTTAAGGAAACAAAGCTATCAATATTTAAATGAATGGAAGCAGAATTTGGTATCATTTGGAAGCATACTAATAAAGGTTATAATAGACATCACCTTGATAGGATCCTCTGCAAAATTCCAATATAGAGACATTGTGCATCCATACTGTGCATTCAGATCATGCACTGGAGAGGGAAATCTCATGTTATAGTATAGATTATGATTTTAGAGACTTTCTAAGAATTGGCATTCTCAAACATGAAAATAACATCTTCCAGGTGTTCTTTTTTTCCACTTTAATTCTTATATAAACAATCCTAGATCAGGGATGCTTTTTCTAACCATCTTCAGTCACAATTTCTGCCTGTTGCACTTACATACACAGATAATAAATGAAGATAAAGGGTGGATACATTTTTAAAGATGGGTAATGTACAAGAGTGTTAAATTCAAATATCTGCCAAATGACCCCTGTAAATGGCTCTGTAATTAATTTAAATTTGAATTTGAATATGTTTAGCGATTTCTGATGAATTCTGGCAGTTGCCAAATGGTGTTATCTTTCAGGAAAAATCCGTACCTAAGAAGAGCTAGGAATTTCTGTTGGGAAATTATTAATAAGTGGTGTTATAAAGGTGTTATGCAAATTAATGTTTTAAAGAAGCAGATAGGGATTTGGAAGATACAAAGAAGACACAAGCAGATTTGCAAACTATATTTTGAGATCATGGCAAAAATCAGCATTTGAAATGATAGAGAAAGTTCTAATGCTCTTTGGTGGAAAACAACAATGCTTTCTAATTGATTCATTCTGGTTTGTGACATCTGGGCAATCTATTATTGCATATATTATAGCTCAGTCAAAACATCATATTCTTGTGTTTGTCCTAGCAGAGCAGGAAAGAAAACAAAGTATGAAATACGTCTAACAGGGATCAGACTTTAAATGCCCAAGTTGGTTTGGGCACAACACATATGAAAAGGCAAGGTTCAAAATAGAGATATGCAAGCACACCAGAAGAGTTGGATTACAGGAAGCCTTCAGGAGGTCCCAGACAAAGGTGGGATATAAATCAAACTAATACAATAAAATAATAATAGCTGTTTCCAGTTAGGGTCAGTTGCATTTGATATTCAGGGGATGAAACTGATGGTTGTCAAATGAAGAAAAGAACATGAACAAGACTGTACATTTTGTGTTACATAGGAGAACAATGTACTTACTAGGAAATCAAGATCCCCTGATCTGAGTTTGAAGCTTCAAAAGTTTTCAATATCTCCTCAGCCCTGACCAGGAAATATTTGCTCTGCTTTTACAGATGTTTTTTTTATGAAATTTCTATAATAATTCCATGTTAAAGGCAGTTTGACAGCAAACGATTTGGTAAGACGATGGCAACATGACAGGATTCTGTTATATTAAATAACACAATTCCAGAAGTAACCTATGTGGAACATATGGCCTCTGTTTGCACCCATCAGGCAGTGGACTTTGATCGATGTTGTGGTAATACAAAACCACAAAAAGGAAAACTTTTTAATTATGATGACAGTGTAAAAGAGAAGGTGCACACTGACAGTGTTTAGCGGCTCTTTGTAATTAAGAAATGGACAGTGCAGCTTAATTTTGCATGCTGTTCATATTTCGTAGTTCTTTTTTACTTGCAGCCATCAGCATCTCTGTAAGCAATAAGGCATGTTAGGGGGCCTAGTTATCACCTCTAGGGTGTTAAGAAGCATTCTCTAGGGGTGTGATTATTTCATTATAACCAGACCACCTGGAGATACCATATTGCTGCTATAAAAACCTCATTAATATGAGAAGTAGGGGAAAAAAACCGTGCATAGTTTTGTTAAAGGATGAAGTCTGGAAGTTTGGAATGTTAAATAGCAGTACAATCCTTAGTGCTGATTTCTTCATATTTGAGCCATTTGGAACCATGGTGGCACAGTGGTTAGAATGCAGTAATGCAGGCTAATTCAGCTCACTGCTAGGATTCAATTCTTAATGGCTCAAGGTTGACTCAGCCTTCCATCCTTTCAAGGTTGGTAAAATGAGGACCCAGCTTGTTTGGGGCAATATGCAGAATCTGTAAACAGCTTAGAGAGGGCTGTAAAGCACTGTGAAGCAGTATATAAGTGCTATTGCTATTTTGCAGAATGATTCTCACCAAAATTTCTACCAAGAAAATTTCTACCAAATTTTCTACCAAGTTTCTAAGTTTCCTGGTTCACAAGGAGATAATAAACCTGTTTGAAATGTCTTTGAATATTAGTAGCTCAGTTTGGCAGTTTTGTTGTTGGTTTGAGTTCTGGGCTTGGCAATTTGGTTGCAAACATTTCATCCCCATTCCAGGAGACATCTTCTGAAATCACCAAGCTCAGAGCTCAAACCAACAACAGAATAAACCTGTGCCTAAGTTGAGCCATTTTTTAATAGAATCCTCCTTTTTGTACGCATGCAAAAGGTCTCAACATTAAAACCAGTTTTAAATGGAGACTCAAGAAATTCAGGGGGGATAAGTCTATCAGTGGTTACTAGTTTTGATCATAGACATCTCTGATAGAAGCCATCTTGATGTCACTGTATCATCATGTCGTTATAAAATGAGGTGAATTGTGTCATTTGTAGAATGGTGTCATCACTTCTCTCCACTTGTTCCTACGTTGGCCCTCATTCTGACGGTAGCTATAAACAGTACAGGATGCAACAATGAATAAATTTTGGACCAGATTAACCAGTCTGATGAAGATGGACAAGTTATATTATATTCAAACATACTCATATTCTTGGTTTCTACAAAACAACAATATTTTGGGCTTTTTTAAAGGCAATCTCAGTTCTTTTGCATACAGAAAATCTGTCTCGATTGGTCAACACCTATTTAATGTCCAAATCTTTTCTTTCAATTAATAGATGTAGAAGATCCAAAAGCAATGGCAATTGTTTAAAAGGTGTTTTATGCCAATCTTAGAGTAGCATATAGGAAGTATTAATTTGAAAACAATGAAATTAGGTGAAGGGAACAATAATATCTCTTATTTTGATGAGGGCTTGGACATATATGCTAATGTAGCAAAGTGCTATTTTATATTCTAATAACTCTCATGTTAATGGACTATTTGCTCACTGACCTTTGCAGAACTAGATCTCTAAGTGCTTTCTCTGCTTTTCAGTCCCTTCTGCATCTTTCTCTACCCTCTCAGCACTGTGTGCCTTGGATTAGTTTCTCCTCCTTTATGCTCTTTCTTGGCACTTAATTTCCACCTCAGCAGGTGGGAAATAACAAACGAGGAATACATTTGGGTTAAAAGCTTTATATATATATATGCCTGTAAGGTGGACTGTTATCAGTTGAAACTAAATAACTGCAAAATTTGACTGTTTAATCTGGCAGGTGTTTCCAGTGTGTCACTCTGAACTTTCTTCCTTTTCTAGTAGGGATAGGCAAACAGTTTGAGTAGTGACCAAATTTTGGAATTTTGAAAGTGTGATGTGTGCATTCTCATCAACTGGTGGGCACAGCCAATCCCAATGCGCCTATTTACCAGAAGCAAACAGAAGTTGCTCCTGACACCTCAGGATATTGTGTATCAACCAGCACAGAATAATTGCCCTTTATTTTTTGAGCACACTTCCAAAGAGAGGATGGCAGTGGAGTTGTGTGACCTTCCAAAGGAATTGCTCCCCTCAGTGAGTCTTTCAACAAAGTATCTCCTCTGAGCTGCTTTGGGAAATAATAGAGGTCCTCTCACTTTTAAGGCTTAGTTTCTTCTTGGTTTTCTCCCTAGTAGCTTGTATTAAAGGGGACAGTTGAAAGGACTTTCTTTCATAAGTCAGGGGTGTGAAACTTGCACATGCTGGCCATACCCACCCCTGGTTTAACAAAAGGGGGAAAAAGTTGTGATACGTCACGTGATGATGATGTGACGACTCAAGTTTGACACCTCTGTCATAGGCTAAATCCCTTCAATTTAAGCAAGTCTGGCAAATGTTCTGGAACAGCTCAGCCATTCTGAGATATTCCAAGCCTGAGTGACTTTGGCAAAGGCATGGACAATCATAAGGCTTTCAGTCTGGATGTGTTTTGGCTGATAGTAGGAGAGAAACCAAAGAATACCAATAGAAAACAATTTAGGAGCAGGTTAATTGTTTTGATAAGGCCTCTTGTTCTGGTGAAGCAAATGAAGTTGCCTCCATAGCCCACAGGTTGACATCCAAATGAATCTGTGTTACTTAATGAAGACCTACTGGGCACCATTCTTTTCTAAAAGCCACAGGGCAAAGCAATTCTAGGAAATTCAGATGTCAGAGTCTCATACTTTTTTTTTTTCAGAACAGCAGCTTCTCATTTTATTTCTGTGTATTAAAAGTTTTTTTTTTAATTTAAAAAAGTCATTTTGGTCAGACCCAATGAAATCCAAAGGAACCAGCTACCTACTTTCATCTCTTAATGGAACAGCATTTCAGGATATTCTGTGGATGTTGCATAGTAGTCAAATTGCCAGGTGGGATGACTTAGCTCCTTGATCACATTCAGACTGGCAGTTTTCTGCCAGAAAGCTGTATGCTGACTGTCAAAATCAAGACCTGATTGTACTGACAGTACTGTGTGCAGGTGCTAGCATCACAAAGGAATAAAATGTTTCTGTGAGTTTTGTCTAAAGGCAAAGAAGAATATGCATAAAATATCAACAAGTTTGACATCTTTCATACCTATATTTTTTTTTCTTTTGAAGAACACGGGAAATCAGGGATATTGGAAAAATGTATATATAAATATATTTGTTTATTTCTCTATCATGTCTATCAAGGGACTACTCCTGGTGCTTTCCCAACAATTCTGACTAGGCAGATTAGAACAGAATAGAACAGAACAGAACAGAACAACAGAGTTGGAAGGGACCTTTGAGGTCTTCTACTCCAACTCCCTGCTCAGGTAGGAAACCCTATACCACTTCAGACAAATGGCTGTCCAATCTTTTCTTAAAAACTTTAATTGCTGGAGCATTCACAACTTCTGGAGGCAAGTTGTTCCATGGATTAATTGTTCTAACTGTCAGTGTCTATGGGGATTCTTTCATGGAGGACATGGTTGACTCAAAAGTGCTTTTTCTGGTTTTTCTTTGAAGATGTTTCGCTTCTCATCCAAGAAGCTTCTTCAGCCCTGGCTGGATGGTGGGGACTTATACAAAGAAGAATGCAAATGACCAGCTGTCTACAAGGAATATAAATCCTACCAGTCAATTGCTCAATTGTGATCATAAGTTGAAGACTACCTGTATGGTTTTTATGGTTTAAAAAAAAATTATATGATTTCCAACTTGAATATTGTGACTCCAGGTAGCATACAATAGATAAAAAAACAACATAAGGCAAACAATTTCAAATGCTTAATAGTCAGCCACACTTATATTTTTCTCCAGATGGGAAGCTCTAATCAACTTGACCCCAAAGCATAAGGAAAAAGTCAAGATGTACTGCCTTTCTGAAGACGATGGAGCCAACTATATCTTGGGGGAGGAGTAAGAGATAATTCCAGAGGGGAGCAGTAGAAAAGGCAGGCTTTTGGGGTCCTATTAGGTGGCATTGTTTCAAGGAAGAGACCTTGTGTCCATTTTATTAGAGCACATGGGACAGGTTGGTATCTTTGTGGACAAGTGGTCCTACACGTAACCCAATCTTATATCATGTAGGTCTTTCGAGATGATAACCAGCACTTTAAATTGCACCCAGATGTCTATTAGAAGCCAATGCAACTTACATGGAATATGTTATATGGGAGTACTAAGGTGAATCCACAATTACTTATGATATTGCATTCTGGACTGCAATCACCCTGGCTGTTCAGAAAAGTTTCTTTCCTCAGGCTTTTGAGCTTTTTGAATGGTTTTGCTCCCTTGCCAACCATCTTTATAATGGGAAAAACAATTTGAATGCATACATTTATATTGTTACAATCAAACTTCACTGCCCCATAAGGTTTTCAGAAGAGATATTTTTGCAAACTGCCATATGCAAGTGCACATAAACAGACAAATACATAGATCATGGGAAGAAGAAAGTGTTAGCAACCTCTTTTCTTTTTATGATGGGATTGTAGCTTTCACATTCTACTTGATTCATGAGCATTTGACAGCAAGAGACCAAAGAATACCTTAAAGTTATGACACTTAATGATCGAGCAGCAACATGATGTTTAGCTATTGATGTATAGGGATTTAAACATAACCCATCTTTCCATGAGAAATAGTCAATAAATAAGAAACAGATCTGACTGACTGAATATGTGCCATCTGGTCAGAGGTGGCTCTTAGTTATCTCAGATTTTTCCAGGAGCATCTGTACTCAATCAGGTCCTGCAGATCTTCCAATGACACCCACTAACCTCTGCTGTAATTGATTTCATCCACCTGGCTAATGATCATCCTCTTCCTCACAGTTCCCAGTATTGGAGTCTTTTTTTCAAAGAGCTAGCTCTTTGCATATTTGAATGTGATCATTTAATGAGATAAGAATAGATTATTAAAGAAAGCAGAAAAAAAATGTACCAGTTACAATAATACAAATTCCTTAATAGAAGTATACATTTCGTGATATTCACTTACATAAATCACAATCAGAACTGCTGTGTTTGAAAGAGAAGCCCCAATGAGCCACCAAAATAATAAATATAGAAAATATTGACTTTGGGTCTGTTGCTGACACTTTGTAATTCTTCTGTCTCTGTGCGGAAACTCTCTATTTACAAATATTGGAATCTTTTAAACATGAAAATGAATTAAGTTCATTACACCCTGCTATCTCACTTCTATCAGTTCTGCTATTAGTTCTTTCAACTGATTTTGTTCCTTGCCTGAAATATATCCCGAAATATGTTACTTTAATCAGAAAGCAGTCTTTTCGGCTTTTGTGCAGAAGATTACATGGTTCATGACTTTGTCTGGTGAGATTTTCCTCCTTCATGTGAAGCACATGGTGAGCTTCACAAGCTTTGAGCATCCCTACCTTCCTGATTGATGTTACTATCAATCTATATTACTATGATGTCTGTATAACTGTCTGGCTCCAAAGATAGCAGCAAATACTTCCATTTATGTATCTGAAGGGGATCACACTGAAAGATAAGAAAATATTCTCACTATGCAGCCAAGCAATGTATCTTTGCTTGTCTTTGTGTAACATTTTAAAGGAAGCAAGAGAAATCTATGTAAATCACACCAGGGCAAAAGGAGTCAATTTTACTTCATGCTTCAACTTTTAACTTTGTAAACAGGAGGGGCATCACAAATAAAGGACAAAAGGGGAAACTCATTTGTATGCATAGATCTGACTTATTCCCCCCCCCCCCCAATTCAACTGTGTCTGACTGATTCTCAGAGACTGCCTAGATGGTTGTCTGCAGTTTTCTTGGTAACGTTTTTCAGAAGCGGTTTTCCATTACCTCCTTGCTAGGCCTGAAAATGACTAGCTTACCAGGTGGCTTTGTGCTTAAGGTGGGACTAGAACTCACAGACCCCCATTTTCTAGTACCTTAACCATTACACCAGCTTGGCGTACACCCAAAAAACACTGGATAACAATAAATGCTGAGACTAGATGACCAGTTGGTGCTTTCAGACTAGTGGTGATCCTCTAATTCTACATTATGTTGGGTTCTCTCTTTTTAAACTAGACTTAGATGAGGCTGGTTTCAATGGATTTGTTTTGTTCTGCTTTTTGTTTTTTAAGCTGAGAATATTTGAAATTCGGAGTGCATGTCTGGGTTCTCTTATACAGTAGAACCTCTGGTCACAAATGCTTCTGATCATGACCAAATTGGGTTCCGACCAAAATATTCACATTTTTTTTAATGGCCGATTTCCCCTTTTGTGCCATTTTTTTGTAAGCGCCAAATTTCCAAAATTAGGTTCAGGTCACGACCAAATCATGTTGTGACCAAAGTTATGGAATGAATTATGGTCGTTACCAGAGGTTTTACTGCAAATGACTGCAAGGGGGAGGGGGGGAAAGTGAGCAGGCCAGTCTCCAAACCCTCCTTTGTCAGAAGAAAATCAATGAGGCTGATTTTTGCTTGCACCCCTGATGTTCCTTACCAACCTCACTTATCTTTGTCTTTTTTCTAAGAAACCAGACCCACATCCAGAGCAAATATTTGGCAATGGCTGCAGGTGACTGTTGTTATTTTTAAGGGTCTTATGAGGAACCCAGAGGCATTCTTGCAAATGATGTCATTGTGGATGGACTATTGCCTTGCAAAATTGTGACCCTTGTTCTAAATAAAAAGAAAATTACCTTTAGTTTGAATGATATTGAGCTGGAAACCTGGTGAGTACTAAGAGATGTGTTTGCAGACTGATGCCTTCGGGCACACTGTTGCCCTTCTGAGAAACAGGATTCTTTGAATGATTTCAAATCCACCACAACATATAATTTCCTTCAAATTAACTTAAGAGATCAATAAGCATATTAAGGAACAATAATTGCATTGTGCCGTAAGTCCAGTGAAGGCCAATTCAACATTGCTTCAGGGACCATCCTGGACTCACCTTCTCACCTTTTCTCTTTGGTAGCTTTCCAGCTCTCTCGATAGAGATTATAAAGAATTTGTTCATTTTGCACTTTACTAAGAATTCATACTTGCACTTCCTGAATTGATATGTGAGCCGGAATGCAATTCTCCTTCAATATTAATATTTCTCATTCATAGGATGACTAGTCCTAGTTTGCACACCCGCAAGCATTTATGTGCATAGCACTCCTGAATTAAATGGATTTCCATCCATCTTGGAATATATATAATACCAGTTTAAGAAAGACACTTCAGATTCATTTTCTCTTTCAATCTCTAATATGATAATCTGGCACTAAGATTTCAAGAGTTTAATTGGTGATTTATCTATTCACTAGGGGTACTGATGGCTTGACAAAATTCTACTCCTGGATCTAATCCAGACTCCGGGCTTTTTATTCTGTTTTGTGAGTAAATTTCTTATTTGCACAGCTCAAACTATTCAAGATCCCTATCGATCACACAGAATATATTTTTACAGAATATAATCCCAGGAGATTTATATAGAGGGTTGTTTTTTTTACATAAGTGAGAGAAAAATAGATTAATGATGTTTCTGCTTCACATGCCTTATCTTTCTTATCTGCACGCTGTTCTGTTTTCCCTGACTGGAAATGTTTACTCAGAATATTTTCTTGGGACTGAAGGCTGCTAAATGTTGCTTTATAGGTTTCTAGCCTTGATACATGAGGAAGGGTAAGGCAATCCACAAATCAGCATCCTCATCCTCATTGTGATGAATGGGTGCAAAATAAATGCTTCAGTGACTGGACATGAAAAGGGAAAGGCAACAGACCTGTGGTAGCAATTTTTCATAAACGAAAACCAAATTCACTAATGAGAATTTGACTAATTCTCTGATTTGACTGAATGGAATTTGACTGAATGGAACTAAGTGCTTACTGGCTGTTGCCAATGCAGAGTTTGCAGCAGATAATTACTCACTGTGCCCACTCTGCCACTACCTAGGATCAAGTTCACGGCCTCCTGATTGTGGGGCAAGAGCTCCACCTCTAGGCCACTGCACCACTTCAAATTCACCTATGAGATAAATCACAATAATCATGTAGCTTATAGCAATAGCACTTAGATTTATATACCACTTCATAGTGCTTTACGGCCCTCTCTAAGTGGTTTACAGAATCAGCATATTGCCCCCAAAATCTGGGTTCTCCTTTTACCAACCTCGGAAAGATGGAAGGCTGAGTCAACCTTGAGCCGGTCAGATTCGAACTGCTGAACTTCTGGCAGTCAGCAGAATTAGCCCGCAGTACTGCATTTAACCACTGCGCCAACACAGCTCATACTTACGTGACTTCATGAATGCTCTTTACACACTCTCATCTTTATTTAAATCTTTATGTTATTATTACTTTGTTGCATGCTGTCTAGAATCTACAGATTGGAGTAGATTTCAAACACTGTAAATAGATAATTCTCAAATACAGTATGATATAGGATAGTTGTCCCAACTGTTAGATCAGCTATTCCAGAGCTGAAAAACTTACAGATTCATTGCCCTTAACTGAACATCCCTATTATACTTCCAGATTGTTTAGGTTTTGAGGGTTGGAATTCAATAGCAGATTCTACTATTCTCTAATTACTTTAAAGGGGTAACTGCATTGTAACCATATCAAGGTAACTTTTTCTCTTTCTCTTTCTTTCCTTTTCCCTCTCTTTCTTTCTCCCTTCCTTTCTTCCTCCCTCTCTTCCTTCCCTCTTCTTCTTTCTCTCTCTATTGGTAGAAGAAAATTCTGAATATAGGTTGGATCCTCCATAGAACACATAGGGCAAATTACTTAGAGCAGAGGCAAAGTTTATTTTGACATAATGTGCAGTACAACAATTGAAAGGTTGGCTACAGAATTATGATTATAATTGTCATTACCTTTATACCTTTCCTTTTTTCCCTCCCAGAAACAGAGCTTGCTCACTAGGAATTTTTGTAAATGTTGTAATTAGCTACTGTAGATGGTGAAAAGGTAGTGCTTGGTAGTTAGGCATCCTGTTGAGTTTGTGGATTTTTCTATCTCGGAACAGTGGAGGGGTGATCTGATAGGTAATATAGTCAAAGAAGCCCTGTCATGGTCAGATCACTCTCTCC
>JANHFL010007834.1:204454-230333 GCA_032468155.1 Oxyrhabdium leporinum
ATAAAAATGACATATGGAAGTATTGTATAATTTGACCTTTGGTGGAACTAAATAATGATGGATGATAATTTGGTATGAAGATATCTAATAGTGTTAGAATTACATAATTTGGTTAAATGATATAAATATGATAAATAACAATTAATTTGTATTGAAGGCATGATACCCAGATACCACACTGTTCACACAATGCTATGTTTGTATAAAGATTTAAAAATAAAAAACTTTACAAAAAAAAAAAGTCTCCAGTACAGTATCTCATGAACAATCACATATCCAGCATTTCAAAATCCCTATTCGAAGCTATTCCAATAGAATTTACATTCAAGTCTTTCTGTATTTTACAGCTTTACTTTACTTCCAGTTTGGGTGTCAGTTTGTTCAACTCTTGAGTCGCTGCTAAAAAACATTCCAGTGAGCCCCTTTTTGGATTAATTTTCTTTTGGGGGTCAAGTCCTAAGCACAGTTAAAAGATCACCTAACCCAGCTCCAATCACTGTTCACTCTCACTACTCCAGCACAGTCTTGTTTCCTTTTGGCTGTTACAGCTTCATGGCAGCCATTTTGGCCACCTCTTCTTCATCTTAGGTGTAGAGGGAAAACCCCGAGTCAAGCAGGAGAGACGCTGCTCTCTGTGACATGCAGGGTGCCCTTCCTTATCAGGCACCCCTACAGGGTGACTTTAGCCCCTCGGGGGGGCCTTCTCCGGTGGAGAAGACTTGACGTGGGGATATGGAGTCCCATTCCCCTACGTTGATCCCACCATGATGTCAGCTCAGAAGTCACACACAATCTCCTGGTTTTGAGCCTGGTGCCTTCAGTGCTATACCAAACTGGTTCTTCAAATTAATTAGTCTCATTTAAAGGAGAAATGGAGGAAGGCTGGGTGAAGTTTGCATGTTTCCACTTTTTTAAACACCCTCCATAGCTTGTCCAGATGTTATTTTTGTGTGTTCAGTCAAAAAAGGGAAGGGTGTGAGTAACCCTTCCCTGTATTTGAGAGAGATATAAACAAGACTTCTATGCTTACAGCAGAATTTCTCTGCAGCATGGCTCCTTAATGTACAGCAAGATGGTTTTCTCTGAACTGTGATTCTCTGATGTCAGGTTTCTGGAAACCAGCAACATATAATGCTAGGCTTCCCATGGCAGTCATCTCTTCATTTACACCAGCAATGTAAAACAGAAAGAAGGGGTGTTTCCTGTGAAGGCAATATCTATATTTCACATTTCTACAAATTCTGCTAGATCCTCAGTTCCTTACTATTGTAATTTCTTTGTTTAACTGATATTGTTTAGTGAACGGATGAAGCAGGTGGGTTTTTTTTGGGAAACTACTTAAAAGAAACCACTTTCAA
Organism: Oxyrhabdium leporinum; assembly: GCA_032468155.1. Classification (NCBI taxonomy): domain Eukaryota; kingdom Metazoa; phylum Chordata; class Lepidosauria; order Squamata; family Cyclocoridae; genus Oxyrhabdium; species Oxyrhabdium leporinum. The sequence goes on from JANHFL010007834.1 coordinate 205,813, forward strand.
GGCCATTTAGCATGGTTTAGCTGAAATGGGAATATGTGTGTGGGTTGAAATGTGACTTCCAGATTTTTTTCCCATGTTGAATCAGAAACTATTACTTTTAGCCTATAAGTTCAAAATCCTATTATAGTTAACATTTGTCAGAATACATACTATATACTATACATGCCATAGTTTGCTGTTTTCTTAGGTGAATGTCTCACATTATTGGGCTATATAGGCAGGTATATATAACAATGGTGTTACTTAATTATTGATGCAGGTCACATTAATATATAAACTGATGCACTAAGTATAAACTGATACACTAATAATCACTCTGTTTAAAGAGTCTAAAACAGTCTGTCAGTTCTGTTAACTAGAGAAGGAAGATGATTTTATTTTGCTTGTGTTTAAATATGAATTTCTTGGAGGAAACAAGTTACTGGTAATAAGTTAAAAACTCATTGTGTTTGTTTGGGCCTTCTGAGATAGCCTCTATCTCTTGATATAAGTTCACCATTCTCACACTCAATTTGCTGGGAAAGTTTCTTTATTTCAAAAGGGCTACTTTGAAATTTATAATGGACTGTCAATAATGAAAGTCCTATAGTGGAGGAATGGATTGTGAAAATGTCAGAATTGGCAGAATTGGCAAAACTGATTTAGTTGGAGAACAAACAACAAACACTTTTTTGAAAGGCTGGAAATCTTGTATGAACTTTTTTGCTGAAAGAAGAAGAAAAAATAAAAAGGATGATTTATGGTTCGGAAGGATGCAGAACTAAATGAGGGAGTGAGGGAATTTGCAAAATATTTAAGAGGGAGAAGGAAAAATAAGATTGTAATCTGTTTATATAAATGTAATCATTTATATATTTCTTAACTTTAGTTTTCCTTTTCCTTTCTTGCATCTTTTTGTTTTTCTTTCCTTCTTTTTGGATTTGTCTTTTATTATATGAAAATTTTAATATATACAAACAAATGAACAGAGCTCAATAAGGGATTGTCCTGAGAGATTGAGATGCTCTGTATTCATCCTTGTTTTGAGCCCTGATGTTAAAATTGTTTCCATTAAATCTTTTGCACAAACTCTGGCTTGTTTTTATCCTACAGAATCCAAACTGGTATTGTTGGCAGATAATAGTATACATCATATTAGAAGAAGAGTATAAGAAGTTGCCTCTAACCTTGTGACTTGTGTCTTGTGTCTTGCATAATTTCTCTCCCAGTAAACTGTATTATTGTTTTATCTTCTTTGTCCCATCCTTATGTATTAAAATCCTACATCAGTCAAACCAATTTAGGTACCAGATAAAGTGAGCTATCATCTCTTTCTGGTTTTTAACTCTGTAGAGTAACACAACAATTTTCAAACAATATTTTATGTACAGTTTTTAATCAATGTGTCTTTGGGCTCATCCAAATTTAAATCAATATGTGTATGAACAAATCCAAATTTTGATCCAGATCCTTTAGGACAAATCTGAATTATTCTAAATGAAGTGGAATTTTGATTGATAGAATAGTTGTAGCATCTTTCCATCAATTAAATAACACTGAAGATGAATTAAACACTGATTCAGGCTGTACACAAAAAGTATAGACTATACTAGTAACTTATCACCATCTCTTGAAATGATCTCTTCTTCCATATATAAAAAACCCAAAGTTCCAATCACCCTTTTGCCGTTATTTTTTAAGTCCTTAAATTTGTATTTCAAACGTTTTCACTAAGGATTGAAGGAAACTCACCGAGTGCTATAAACATCTTGATCCAAGAGTTTTCAATAGCTGAAAAGCAGTTAACAAGCAGTTTCTAAAAGCCACTAGAAAATGAAGTGCTTGAACCCAGTGTCCTTTTGAAGGTGCCAACAGAAATTTGAACAACATGGCTGTTCCCAGACCTCTAAATCTTCCGTCTTGCAGTTTCCTTATGAGAACAACTGTCTTGAGCACTTGTGGGCAATCTCAAGTCCTCTCTATGTCCGCAGAGGAATTACAAAGAGATGTTCTACTCACCAGCTCTTCATCATGGTTGTCTGCTCCGCTCTTCAGTTTGCCATTTCTTCCATGGAGGTCTCCAACCACTTTAAAACTTTTGCAAAAATAGTCATCTGAACCTTTCAGAACTATTAGAACAGAACTTTAGAAAATATACACTGCCCCCTCCCGCCCCCAACCCCCATGAGCTTCTGGTTCAGTTTTCCAAGAAAACAAAACATAAAAATTGCAGCAATGAAATGCGTGGCCATACAAATTGTTTAAATAAGCAAATGAAACAAAATTATCAGCTTCAGTGCATTATTACTTGATAAAAAACATTTTTGCATTCTCTGTGACTAAACAAGAATATTAGAGGTAATGTAACACATTTGCTAGAAGGTTATCACCAATAAAGAGTTCCCCATTTTCAAAATGAGAAGTTAATCATTTTCAGTTTAATTTATTCTGTTTATGAGTTGGAATTATGGGAGAAAAATAATGAAAGTTTGAACATAAATACTTTGAAAAGAGACTAGATAAGACAACAAAAGACAACACAGACATTTTAAATAGGTTATGGCTGCAAAATGTTGGGTGTTCACTTATCAGATTTTGCTCATTTGAAAAATAGCCCAGTTTGAACTAGATCAAATCAAGGGGTCTCTCTGCTCAATTTAAAACTTTAGCCTAAAGCAAGGGTACTATATAGCTTAATCAGTCCAGTTTGAAAAAGCCATATTTAGGGGGTTTATCTGTTTTTACTGTATTTGTTTCTGATGGGGGGGTGTCAGGCTGAGTTTTGGGCATTGACTGGACGTATACCCATCCTCCAGGCAGCCTGAGATCTGTACCTCCTGTGCATCTTCTATTTCCTGAAGAAAGACAATATCTTGCAATCGGGAGGCCATCTTAGGGAAGTCATCTGTGTATGTTACCAAAAGGCCTCTCAGTTCCCTTAAATTTACGGTAATTGTAGGGAGATGGGAAGAAACACCTGAGCTAATCATTAGTTCATGAAGGGGAGGAGGAGGAGAAAGAACAGCAGCAGATCTGCAAGTTGTGATTTTAAAGAAAGTCAAAATGGCAGCCATAATAATATGATCAAAGCTCTGGCTGTTTTTCTTTCTTTTTGTGGAATGCAGCATTGTAGCTGCCATCTTGACCTCCAGACATTCTGGGTAATAGGTTGACTTTAATAAGGCATATTTGGGCATACAGGTGAAGTATTGGAATTCTATTGCAAATAAAGAAGGGAGGGAAAGAAGGGAAGCTCAACTGTTGTCTAATTGAGATACCCCAAATCTAAAGAAGTATTCATCTCCTCCATCCAGCTTCACGACTGGTAAACCAGAAAACTTGCAGCCAGTGATTTAAGGTCACAGCTATAATAATATATTCTTACTGGAGATATTCGAAATACTAATAATCATCAAAATAAAGATAATTCTATTGGAGATATGGTACTTGAAATACTAATAATAGTAATCATCACCATCATCATCCCAGCTACAGCACATTTTGAATTTAAGTCTCATAAATAGTTCAAACCTTACATCTGTTTCTGCTGGGTGATAATGTAACGAGTTGCCAGTGGCTCAGAGTTAGAAGTGGTTGGTAGCTGGGCAGTTCTTGCAACTGACCTGTCTTTTTTGTTTCTGATCTTTCTGCTTTTGCATTCATACCTTCTGCTGTTAGGATGAGTAAAACAAAATTGCATACAGCTCAGTTTCCTTATTTCTTCAGTTTTCCATTTTTCGTTTTGTTTTTAGATAACATTGTAATTTACATGGCTCTCTCTGTTTCCCCTGTATGGTATACAGCAGGGGTGTCAAACTTGTGTCATCACGGTGGCGTCACGTGACGTATTGGGATTTTTTTCCCCTTTGCTAAAGTGAGCATGGCCAGTGTGTGATGCATCTGGCTCATGGGCCAAGAGTTTGAAAGCCCTGGTATACAGTATATCTCTCAAAAACAGTTGGGAGAGACAAATGATATGCATTTGATGACATAGTCACCCAAATGACACATATTTGCATCAGATCTCCTGGTGCAGGGGTGTCAAACTGGTGGCGTCATGCACAGGCCATGCACAGGCCACGCCCACCCCAGGTCCGCGAATGGGAAAAACATCACAAAATGTCATGTGATGGCAACTTGATGCAGCGAGTTTGACACCCATGTTCTGGTGCAACTACTTAGCTGCAGGAATTGATTGATTACATTATTATATGCATGTCATCCTTTTGACAACATCCTAGTTTGCTGGGGAGCCTAATGCTTTTCAGTTCCCGACACCAACCTTGTTACTTGCACGGGTAGTCCTCGACTTATGACCACAATTGAGCTCAACATTTCTGTCGTTAACTGAGTTTTGCCCTAGTATATGACCTTTCTTGCCATAGTTGTTAAGTGAATCACTGCAGCTGTTAAATTTAGTAACCCGGTTGTTAAGTGAATCTGACTTCTCCATCGATTTTGCTTGTCAAAGGTCACAAAAGGTGATCACATGACTTTGGGATACAGCAACAGTCATAAGTATGAACCAGTGGCCAAGTATCTGAATTTTGATCACATGAGCATGAGAATGCTACAAAGGTTTTAAGGGTGAAAAATGGTTCTAAGCCACTTTTTTTCAGTGCCATTGTAACTGAACGGTCACTAACTGAACTGTTGTAAGTCGAGGACTACCTGAGTACTTTTACCTGAACATAAGAAGCACAGCACCAGTTTCTTTGTGTACAAAAACATTTGTCCTACTGGTGGATCTTAAGCCTTCACTGGTTAAAAAAGCCAATCTGCCTAACCCTAGGCCTATAAGGGCATTGCTGCTATTTTTATCAGAAACTCTTGAGTCATTTGCAGTCCAGCTTCCGAAGCATCTGGAGATGTAAATGAAACTGCCACATCAGAGAAATAAAACATATATGCTACAGAGAGGTTCAAGCCTGCTTTTCAGCTATAGCAGTTCAGTAGATCAAAGTATCTTTAGGAGATCAAGTAAGCAACAGCACACAGAAAAAGAAAAAGAACAACATTGCTCTGCATTTTGGTTTTTGTCTGGCTTCTTTTTTTTTTATCACAGTGGCACTGCATATGCTTTTAGATGTGGTAAATTCTTTGTTTCATTTCTTGACAATGAATAATTTTGGAGGGGTGGGTTGGGGTTTTTTTGGATCTAATGGTATAAGAACTTTGAAATCTGACTGACAGAGCAACCGATATGCAAAAGATAAATCAAATATCACCACGTTTATTTCTCTTGTCTAGGAAATACACAAACCATTTGTATTTCAAGGAGTCTGAATCAATAGGAACGTGATTCAAGAGGGGTTATATTGACATGGCTTCTACAAAGGAATATGTATTTCAGATGCTTTTTGTAAAAAGAAAAAAAGAAGGAAAAACAACCAACAAAAAAGGGGCAAAATTGTTTTGAATTCTCAAAGGATTAAAAACTTTTGGAAAAACTATCCTACTGCACTGAGGGCTGAATATATATTTATGACTAAAGAATGAAGAAATATACACCTTTATTTAGGAGATTAAGATACGTGACAAAAGCAATGTTCGGCATTCATTTATTTGCTAGAATTATATGCCACTCTATTCACTAAACTAATTCTGTGGGCCCTACAGGCCTGAATATAGTAATGAGTTTAAAAACACAAATTAATGAAACAAGAGAAGAGATACAAATGCAACAAACAGCCCAATTACATATAGTGTTCTGCTGCAAGAAAGACAAATTCAACACATAGGGGCCTCCAAAACTGTCAGTGTTGCCAAATTCTGGCCAACTGTAACTTCCAAATATTCTTCAATGGTCATCCCATGTAGAGCTTGTTGCAATAGACCAGATGAAAGATGACCAGGTCATGAATGACTGAGCACTGGGTCTCACAGTCCCCCCAAAAGGTGCACAGTTGGTGCATAACACAAAGTTGTGGAAAGGCTCTTCTAGCCACAACTGCCACCCACTGTTTTGTTGCAGTTGTGTAGAAGAAGAAACTGCTAGAGGTTGATCTTTTCTGACCTCAGCATTAGATCCTATCCTGATTAAAAATAATCCCATCTCATTTGCTAAACATAGTGTAAGCACCTTATTTTTACTACCTCAGATGAGGCCTCATTTGGGACAGGATAAACAGTTAATGCCCTCCACTCCTTTGCTGCATAGTCTTATAGTGCTGGAATAATCTTATTTTACTCAGCAGCAGTAATTAATTGAGGAGACAAAATCTGGATATCTAAAGCAAAGTCATTGTTTGTCTGCCACCATGCATTCCCCCAGGCTCTTTGAAGAATGTTTTTAATTAGATAAAGTAGGAGAGTGAGGAAACAGCATATGAAGATTTCTGCTGCCATCCATCTAAGTCTCTAAAAAATTGTTTTTCTTTCTTCAACCACTGTCTGGTTTATCAAGTTGGAGATTTTTTTTAAAAATCTCCCTGAAGCTAAAAAGGAAATCCTTGTCATTGAGGCTCAGTATTAAAAAGATTCTCAAGGGGACTTTCTTACTTAATTATGGACTTCACTGAGTGACTATTTGTATTCTATGAGTGGTACAGTGTGCCTGCAAGTATAATGAGTTTGTATATTGTTCAGGTTTATGCTGTAAAAACTCTCTCTCTCTCCATACACACACTGTTATCTGATATATATTCAATATATCCATTATTAAATTAAATATTAAATTTCTTGCAGATTCTGGAGGCACATTATTATCTGTTTGCATAAGAAAACAGTGTGATTATTTTTTCTAGTACTTGCATCTGGAAACTCACAATGTTTCATTTTTGGAGAGACAGATCATGAGGTGCTGAGAAACATCCTTTACTAAATTAATGTTCCTGAGGTAGAAATGTCTATATTTAATACTTCCATCCAACACTGTTTGCCTATCCTGGTGCTTCATAATGTTTGAGGACGGCCTGATAACATCTTAGTTGGCGGTAAGTTGTATGATAAGGAACTTTGGGGAACCAAACCATGAGATCCAAAGCTATGTTTCCTATTTAATGCTGCCTCTTTATTCCTAAACAAGCACAGTTTGGTTCTAAATTATGAACCTTTCCCACATCATGAGGGAGTGTAAGAAGCAACATGTGAAGCAAATCTCCCAGATGAAGAATTAGTCAGCAAGCTATCCATTTATATTCAACTCACACAAAGATGATTGGAATCTATGGGGATACAGCATTTGTTTTGCATGGCATAACATGAACAGGACCTAAGAAAAAACTATTTTCCCTAAATAAACTAAAAAGTAAGTAGACCATGTATGCTCAGGGTAGAGCATGATATTTTCTTGGGGACAGGAAAAAGAGCAAGACTATGTGTACCATTTTATTTGAAACAATCATGCTATTCATAGTCCAATATACTTTGCTAAAAATAAGTTCCTAGGATTCATAAATCAGAGATACCATTTCAAAAATCAGCAGAAACATAACCAGATTGCTTTATGAGAGAATAAAAAAAAGTTAATATTCACAGTCAGTTTTAGAGCTGTTTTTAGGTTTGTGGGAGACAAAGGGGGAAAAGAGGAATATAGATATATGTATGTATGCATGACTATAGCAATAGCACTTATATACTGTCCCATAGTGCTTTACAGCACATTCTGGGTGGTTTACAGCACATTGCCCCCAACAATCTGGGTCCTCATTTTCCTGATCTTGGAAGGCTGAGTCGGTCTTGAGCCCTGTCAGGATTGACCTCTAGGCTGTGTGCAGTGTTTGCCTGCAATACTGCATTCTAACCACTGCACCACCAAGGTCCCTATGACTATATTTTTATACCACTCATTTTGCCAACCTTATAATTAATACCATATAGTTTTACTCTGTCTCTTCTACTTAAAACATTCTTTTCAATATCTCATATTTTAAAAAATCATAATTGCTGTGTTTGGCGTTTGGTATCATTAGTTTGCTGATAATAGCTAATTATATCTTTTGACCCAGGGCCAGTCAAGAGAGGCTCTCAATGTTCAATGTGCCTGGATGCTGTGTAGGTTTGGATGGATAAAAAAGGGTCTCCAACTCAACAGCAATAGCACTTAGACTTATATACCATTTCACAGTGCTTCACAGGCCTCTCTAAGCAGTTTACAGAGTCAGCATATTGGCCCCAATAACAATATGGGTCCTCATTTTACCGACCACAGAAGGATGGAAGGCAGAGTCCACCTTGAGCTGGTGAGATTAGAACTGCTGAACTGCTGGCAGCCAGCAGTCAGCAGACATAGCCTGTAGTACTGCATTCTAACCACTGCACCACCACAGCTCAGTATGCTACCAAGACCAAGTGGCTCTGAGTGTTTGAGCTATACAGACTAAGATATTCCATCTTTGACATTGGATGGGAGACTACTTCACCCTTCAGTATTGAAATGTAATCTGGGGGTCTTCCTGGATTCACAGGTCTTGCTTGAAGAGCAGGTCTCACCTGGGGCTAGAAAGACCTTTGCACAACTCCATCTGGTGGACCAATTGCACACTTTCCTAGATTGGGTGATCTGCAGTCATGCTGTAGTCATCTTGCAGCTTGACTACTGTAACATGTTGTTCATGGGACTGCCTTTGAAGCCCCCCTGGAAACTTCAACTGGTTCAGAATGTAGTGGTACAAGCAGTAGTGGGCGTGCTTCAGTGTGCTCATGTAACACCTTGGCTTTGTGAGTTGCACTTGTTGCTGGTTTGCTTCTGGGTGTAATTAAAGGTGCTGGTTGTTACCTATAAATCCCTACATGACATAGAGCCTGGTTACTTGAGGGACTGCTTGTCTCCCTTAACATCTGCCTGGCCAATTCAGTCCTGCAGTGTTGGTGTGCTCTGGGTTCCTTCAATTAAACAATGTCTATTGGGATCACATATGGGTGTATTTTCTTTAGCAGCCTTTGTCCTTTTAGATCTGAAAAAAACACATTCTGTGGTTGTTTAAAAGAACTGTAAAGACCCAGCTCTTCCTCCAGACTTTTAACAAGGGAAAGGGAAACCTCTTGTTTCGTATTTGCCATCTTTCACCTTTATCTTTTATTGACTTTATTGTAATTTTTTGCTTGTTTTGAGCTGTCCAGAGTCATTGAGAGTTAAGTGGCACACAGGTTTAAATGATAGTGATAATTTATTTCTCTGCTTTGTCTAATGTTGAATGCCCCTCAATGGTATAGACTCTTGGGTATATACTATATACATGTAACAAAAACATACACAATTGTTTCAAAGAGTATAGCTTGTCTGCACATGCTCACTTATTTTCGTCAATCTGAGAGATATTAAGTTTTGTGCAAACTAATTTATAAATATACTCCAGTGTTTTATGCTGTGCAAAAATTATCTCTGAATTTATCTGTTCATAAAATTTTCATGCTTTGTCTAAGAGTCAGGATGGAGTTGGAATCTTTTTTGAAAATATGCCTAACCAACACAAAATCCAAGCATTTTCCTTCCTGTAATGATCAAAGGGATTGCATTTTTAGTAAAGTCATTTCTGGAATCCCCTTGTTGTGCCTATTGAACTAGTGTTCCCACAGATCAGTCTATGGTACATGTCAGACCCTGTTCCTGACCCTACTTTCTTTCTTTTCAAAAATTATTTTAATGTTACCTAAAAGAGAAACAAAGCCCTGGCATGCTGAAAATTGAACTATCAGATTCAGAATTGCCTTGATTTCTCAGACGGCCCTTGTAGGCCTCATAAACCCCACAGGCATTCTTTGAAAATAAAAGAAAGTGAATGTCTACAGTTCATTACTTAGTCTGTAGAAATGTTCACATTGCTAGAAGAAGTAAAGCTGGGGTAATACAGATAATTTTTGGGAATCCAGAAAAGCTGAGAAGAAAGCAGCTTAATCAGATTGCCATTGGCTAAGTACATATTTCTTCTTGATCACACCCACTGACAACTATTCACAGGCAAGCTCCACCTAGAAGCCATTTTGAGTGCTTGTAGCATGTTCTCAAAACCAATGTGCCTTTCGATTCAGAAAGTGGGCTAGTTAATTACTTTAGAAAATTTGCATCCTGACCTTTCACCATGACTTAATACTCAAAAAGACTTCTGGAGGTTTAGAGTAGACTGAACACCTCATAATCCAATGAGAAATTCTTTTTTAATGGCTCAGAGCATCCCAATAGGCATTCCTCAGCACAGACAATGAGAAATTCCTTTTTAATGGCCCAGAGCTTCCCAACAGGCATTCCTCAACATAGACATATTTCAGAGAGAGAACGAGAAAAGGAAATTCAGTAATCCCGGTGAAACAATGGGATTTAAAGAGGTGAGCTTTCTCAGATTGTGCCCTTTTTCCTCCTTTTGGTTTCACCTTAATTATGCACAGAAACTTTACCGAGTTTGACTTTTCTGAAAAGGGGAATAAAACAACATTAAAAAAAAAGTAAGTTACTACCCATAAATCATTGGCAGGAATTTGCAACCTTAATACTGCTTTAATGCAATATTGTCTGGAAATTAAGAGCCATGAGAAAAGGTATCTGGTATTGCTTGTACTGTTATTTATCAAAAAGCAGAAGAGAGACCTCAGACAACAAATTAGTTTTAAGTCGACAGGCATTGTCTGTAATGAGGATGATACTTTTTGAAGGTTGAAAGTTTCTCTCTGGCAGTGCTAGCTTTAGTTCCCATAGAGCCTGTTTAATGACCCATTAAAAAGAACTTTTCCAAATGTCAGTTTGTGAACAGGAAAGGCAGCAGTTTAACAGTACCCTAGAAGAAGATCTTTTGGGAGCATGCCTCCCTTTCTTTCCTGACATGCTTTGCCAAAAGAACTGTGTGTGATGCCAGCAATATTGGAAATACTGAAATCACATATGTTTCGTGGTTGCAGCATTGCTCTTCCAGTCTAGCTGGCTTAATTTTACTGTGAAATGGTAGATACATGGATGATGGGATGATGCAATTTGAATAGACCCAAACTGTTTTGAATCCAAAAAGGGAGATTTACCTTTGAGTACAGATTATCATGCACACAACTACTATCAAGTTAAGTCCAATAACAATGTAGAACAACCCAATCAGTGTTCAAGTCTTTATTTGCTTGCACACAATAGACAGAATCTTGCCAGACTAAACTTTTATTACTCTCATCCTAATGAATATACCCTGTGAGATTCTAGGGAGTGGCTATTCTAACTCTATTCCTCTCCTCATATTCAGTTCATGCTGTGCTGCCTTTTGTCTCTTCACCTCCACCCCTTTCTGGAATGTGCTGCCTCCTTCTTGGGAAACTCCTGCTTCACTGTACTTCATTAATCCAACTCCCCCTTTGTAGGCTCCATCACTCACAGCTAATATGAGTGCATTGGATATGCTTCCATATTACACCCAACCTGTTTTCATTGAGATGATTAAATGTACCTTTCAATATGGATGGAAATGCATACAATCATTGAATAGGGGGGCTTAAAAGGAGTTTGGAGCCCAACTAGGCCAAACCCCAAGCCCAAATTCATTATTTTTAGACTAGTGAAGTAGGCCAAACTTCATGCAAAAATTTATTATTTTTAGACTAGTGAAGTAGGCCAAACTTCATTCAGAAATTGACTACTCTGGGAGATGGCCATTCTATATAGCCTCTGTTTAAATGAAACCAGAATTTAGTAGGACTCAGGAAAGAGTTAGAAACAATCAGAAGTTTCTCCATCTCATTGGCTAGGATTTGCTATCTCATTGCTTTGCTATCTCAAGCTTTTACATTGACTTATTGGCAAAGGTATCAAGTTGTCTATGGCTTAGAATTGGATTGGGTTCTTTGTTTGCTGACTCCCTTTTTTATATGTTCAGATAATCTTATGATTCACTAATATGGACAAGAGAATGAAAGCAGAATTCTCAGTTAAAGCTTAAACAATGTTCCAAAAGTAGGATTGGTTTCCCCCATGGTTTAAAAAGTTACAGGAATACTTTCCAAGAACATTGACTGTTTTTTTTTAAAAATCAAGCTTTGCGAAAGAGGAACATGTCACTCTTACAAACAGTGTTCATAATATTAGTAACAAGAACAATAATATTGTATAGTAAACTCACGTAACTCTTCCAAAAGCATAATCATGTTCCATCTTTCTTAGTGATCAAAATATTTGACAAGAGGGAAAAGCCAAGTCTATGAATTCCTTGGTGCTCTCTTAGCTCAGTTGTTATCTGGCAGAATTTTAATTATTGGTAGCATCAGTACAAGCGGCTGTTACATATAAGTTGGGTTGACAAAATCAGAAATGAGGAGGTGATAAGCAGCTATTGATAAAAATAGGATCATCAACATGATCACCAACGTCCGATGATGGATATAGTACAAGGAGAAGAAGAAGGTAGCATCAGTACAAGGGAGTGTGGTGCTTGCTCCCTGCTTTTATATATAATACAGTAGCTTGCCTATTTTGTTGGAGGTATGGTTTTCTCCCTTGATAGTTCTTTGACTAAGGTGTTATTTTGTGTTAGTTTGTCTGATGTTAATTCCTGTTACTATGATAAAGACACAAATGTCAACATCCTAAAATGACAACTAAAATTGGTTGATATTCTTTTTCTTTAATTGCAAAGTTAAAAATCATACTGACAGTAGAAAGTGGTCATTAACCAAATTCTATGTCTCAATAGTAGCCCACTTAAACATTGGATAGAGACAAATTTTGACATTTGCACTACATTTTTAGCAAATGTCTTGTGATGTCTCTTCAGGAATAAAATGGGTACCAGAAGAAACCAGAATTATTTCCTTTGACCGCAGAAACTGAGGCTGGTGAGAGATTTAGAAGAAAGAAATCTACATTCATGTATTAGTTTTATTTGATTTTCTTCATTCTGTGGAGTCTTTGTTGTTCTCTGAACTCAGTTGTTTACTTGCAGCCATTTTATTACCCAGCTAGGTAATATCATTGGTGCAGAATGATATTGCAATGCACTGATGATGATGTACGCTGATGATGATGTTACCTAGTTGAGTAATGAAATATCTACAAGCAAACAACTGAACTCAGAGAACACCAGACATTCCACAGTTCATCCCTCAGTTACATATATTCTTTTGTATTGTTCACAGAAAGTTCTTTCTTCTCTATCGTCATCATTCTATTGGGCTATATTTTTTTCAATTGTAGATATAATTCAGAAAATTTTAGTTTTCACTTGTCTTTTCATCCATTAATTTCTACCTGTAATTTTTGACTATGTCTTGAATTTCTGGGCAAAATTATTACATGCTTCCTTTTCAATTCACTGCAATGTTGGGAGGCTAATTTCTCATAGTATGACAATCATATGGGTGAATCTAATCAAATGGTTTTTCCTTCTTTATAATTCTTCACTGGAAAACGGCTGAATAGGAAAAAAAAAACCTTCATTTCCAGCTGTATATGTTGATCTTAGCTTCATGTACTTGTAGGTATTCAGCCTTTTCATAGGAGATCTAAAAATTATGGAGATGAACAGGTGGAAACTGCACCATTGATATTTTCATTTTCCCTCCCACTATTCAGTTACCAATCATCTCTTTTCAGGGAGGAAGTAAACATTTTTCTGTAATCAGAAATGCTGTTTTAACACAGTTAAATTGTGTTAATGTGAATAGAAGACTACCCTCAAACCTTTGCTTTTAGCATGTCAAATATGGAGGATATTCTTTAGAGGGCCAAGATGGCAACATTTTGTACAACACAAGATCATTGTAGACACCAACAGATTGAAAAAAAAATACTCTAAAATATAGCAGTTTAGTATTCAATTGGAATGGTACCATGGAGAAATGATTATGATGCTCATAAAGCTGCATGAAATATAATTCGTTGTTGCATGGGGGAAATATAAAATTCAGATATGAATACTATGATAAAATATCTTCAGTAAGCTTCCAGTTATACATTCCTAATCTAACATTTAGCACTAATATTTACTTTACTGGCTATTTAAAGAATACTTTTGCATTAGTCATTGACCTTTTATGGATTCTGTATGTAAAAAAAACAAATGATAAATGCACAGTCTTAAAATATTTTCAACCTGCAAGGGGTATAATAATACCAAAGATTAACACAAGAAACCAGATAATTATTTATTTTTTACCTCTATATTCAAATACCATGCAACATTTCTGTCACATCTGTGACTTAATATTCTCCTAATGCTTTCCATTAGAAAATAACATTGTTCAGGTGATTTGTGCACGTATATTTTTTCTTAAATATATGCTAGCAGATCATGCATAGGTACCAGTATTATTTAATACATAAAATTATTTTTTTTATTAAAACTGCTATTTTTTTACAGTGTTACTGAAAAAAATTAATACGTTTTATAAGATATTTTTATCTTGCAGTTTAAATTTTTTTTTAATATCCAGAAGAAGACAAATATATATATTCATACAAATCCAGTTTATATCCCTGAGTCTCTGTATCACTTAAAAAATTACTTATCATGACAGACTGAAAAAGTGTTTTTTGTTTAGCATATTCTCACAGAATTTGAGGAGAAAAGAAACTCATTGGTTCACTTCATTCCTTCAAATGTTATTGCTAAAAGCTAATGAGCTACATCGAGGGACAATGAAGAGTTCTGATAGGGGTTCTTTGATTGAATAGAAACTCATTAGGAAATCAAATAATTTTTGTATCATAATGTGTTTTGACAATGAGCATGAATTCTATTGTATCAAGAGGATATAGGTTTTCTGTCTTTTAAGTTTTGAAATCCTCCTAACTTTAGGAGGCCAATGTCCTAATAGAAAAGCTATTTGAAAAAAAAAACTTTTTAAAAAAAAACGTTGTTTCCTTTTCTGTTTCTATTTTAAATGACAGGTCTGTATATAATACCAGGAATTTTCTACTTTGAATATCTAAAAACTTTGAAATGCATTGCTGTGATTGAAACCAGTGCAAAATGTGCTGTACTGAAGCCCTGAATGCAGAGATCAGCTTGAATTATTAGGCTGCTTAATAGGAAAGGCCGTTCTGTACAACAGCCCTTTGCTCTGTTCTGTATCTTATCAATGGAAGAATGAAGATGCCAAATGAAATGTCAAGTCCTTCTCTTCCCTTCCTGTTTATTCCCTGACAATAGTTTACAATTTGGTATTTCAGCAGATGCCAAGGAAAACTGGGAGTAATGGCTATTGTAGGAAAAAGTGACAATTATACCTTGAAGTGTTTCCTTTGAGGGAGGTATGTGATTAACAAGTTGTTCAGGCAACACACCATTACAAAGAAATCACCCCTAACTGGTACATAGGTTTGGTGCCTTATAACAGAATAACAGAATTGGAAGAGACTTTGGAGGTCTTCTAGTCCAACCCCTTGCTCAAGCAGGAAACCCTATAACATTTCAGACAAATTGTTGTTCAATCTCTTCTTAAAAACTTCCAGTGTTGGAACTTCTAGGGGCTAATCATTCCGCTGATTAATATTTTTAACTGTCAGGAAATTTCTCCTTAGTTTTAGGTTGGTTCTCTCATTGCTTCTTGTCCTGTCTTCAAGGTGCTTTGGAAATAGGTTCAGTCCTTCTTCTTTGTGGCAGCTCCTTAGATGTTGGAACATTGCTAGTCCTAGCCCTTCTTTTCATTGAACTAGACATACCCAATTCCTGCAACTATTCTTCATATGTTTAACCTTCAGTCTCCTAATCATTTTTGTTGCTCTTCTCTGCACTCTTTCTAGTCTTAGCTCTAGCTTTTTAAAATCGTGATGACCAAAACTGGATGCAATATTCCAAGTGTGGTCTTACCAAGGGCGTTATAAAGTGGTACTAACACTTCATGTCAACCTGATTCTGTCTCTCTGTTAATGCATTCTAGGGCTGCCCAAGCTTTTTTTTGGCAGTTACAACATACTGCTGGCTCATAGTTAATTGATTTTCCACTAGGACTCCAAGATCTCTGTCACAGTTTATGTTTTGATTCTTATCATAGCAGCCTCTTAGCTAATGTATTTATTTTATTCATTATGGACAAAATAATGGGAATGGCTGCAAGAACAGATGTTTAAAGGCTGCTAGCAATAAAACTATTCTGGAATGGAGTTATTGCCTGATTCATATAAGACAAATAAAGCCACACTAGTCACAAAGGACAATCCCTGTCTAGTAGCATCCTTATTAAGCCAATTTTAAGTCACAGCATCTGTTTACTTTTTGTGGAATCTGTGAGCAGGATGAAGGCATGCCAAGTAGGTTCTATCAATTGTTGAGTGTATCACCACAAGTGATCTGTAATGATATCTTTATACTGAATAATTATGAAGACTCTATATTCCCAATAAGATCAATAAATGCCAATAGATGATAACATATAACACCATCAGTGTTATGCTGGGGATGATGTTACCTAGTTGGATTATGAATTATCTGGAAGCAAAGAAACAAGCTCAGAAAGCAGTGAGGACTCCAGAGATCAACTTAATTAAAATATTACCCTTGCACACTTTCACACTTTCATTGGCACATTTACGTCTACTGCTACATGAAAACTTGGAAGATAGGATTTGTAATATATATTCCGCAAGATTTTTAAAATGATTTTAAATTCTTATTTACATTTTTAAGTTCTTTTTTAAAAATAATTTTTATTCTTTGTTTTTAAATCTACTCCAGAGATAGTTGCTGCATCTGTGGTCATGGAAATCATTATGGAAAGACTTGCTTTTCTCAGGCTCATAAGTCATTCTCAGATATTTTTTATCTCTGGAATTCCAAGCAATTTAAAAAAAAATTCTCCGTAAACTAAGGAAGGTTGGTGCATCTCGCAAGGGATTCAATCTGGATTACATGTCCTCCCATTGAATAATTCTTCTGCTATTACCTCCCAATTTTTCATTCCATAGTAGCTGTGTATAACTGTGTACAATTGTGCAGCCATGGAAAAAAATAATAACAGCACCAACAATAAATGTTCCTGTGGCAATGATTTACTGAGCTTATACATACTTATATATACTTATATATTTACTGGGTATATATATATATATATATATATATATATGTATCTAGGTGGGTATATATGTGTGGGTGTGTATGTATGTAAAAATGTGTGTATGTGTATGTGTGTGGTTAGAGCAACAACATTCACATATATTTAGGCAGAACAAATAAGTTTATTACAAAAATTTCCTTCTTTCCACCTCTTCCATTTAAACTTTTTCTCACTAGACCTGAAATTGCACAGTGATTATTCTGTGTTCTTAGCTTAGAAAAGGTTGCCTGGCAGGTTATTTTAAAATAATGATATTTTTTTTGCTGAGTACCTGATTTTTCTCCTGAGATGGAAGCTAAGAGTGAAACCCTTCTATATTAGGTTACTGGAAAAATAGTAAAACAGAGCACCAATAGACATTTTATAAAAATAAAAAATAAAAAGCCCAGAAAAAAATCTAGGGCTGTACTTATATCTGGTTTCTAAAACATTG
Organism: Oxyrhabdium leporinum; assembly: GCA_032468155.1. Lineage (NCBI taxonomy): Eukaryota > Metazoa > Chordata > Lepidosauria > Squamata > Cyclocoridae > Oxyrhabdium > Oxyrhabdium leporinum. The sequence goes on from JANHFL010007834.1 coordinate 223,187, forward strand.
GTTTAATACCTCTACTTATACCTTGGATTCCTAAACTCAGTAATTTCAGAAATGGCATCACATAGGTAAACAAAATTATTAACTATGAACTTCTAGATTTGTGTGCCCTTTTCCTTGATCTTGTATCCCAGGGGTCCACAACTTCTTGTCCATAGCCTGTTACTGGTCCATGGCCTATGGTGAACTAGGCAGGTGAGTGCATGTAGCTTCATTTGTGCATGCATGGGATCAGGTTGAATGTGCGAACCCATGCCCTACCCTCAGCGTTGCTACCATCCCTGCTTTGTATAACCAAAAAGGTTGGGGACCTCTGCTGTATCTTATCATCAGCATTTTAACCTCATTTCTCTACTTGAATGTGTCCAGTGGTCTCTATCCCATAATGCTCTGTCAGCGTTGATTTTTTTCAACTTTCTCTTTGGCTTTATATTGAGGATTTTACTGCATATAAAGATGTAAACATGTACCTTAAATTTTATTTCCTGTCAACTGGTTTAAGCATCACATTTATCAGTCACAATCTCTTTGGGGTAGCGTCTATCCCTCTGCCTCTCCCTTCTGTGGAAAACCATTCAATGGCTAGCTTGAACATGGCATTTTCCTTTGTCAGTAAAATGCTTTGTGTTTAGGGAAAACTCTGTTTTTGCTACAGCTGCAAGTTAAGCTGTTTTGGGGGGGCGGTCTGCTACCTGAGGCAATGCTTGTAAGAAAAGCATCCTCTGTTATTATTTTGGAAAATCTGCTAGCCTCTGATTCCGGTCTACTGGACTGATAACAGCTAATCAGTTGGCAAGATAAAGCCAGGACTGCAGAAGGAACAGATATCCCTAGCAATAGAATTAAATTTCCTTCCAGTTGTTATATTCTCAAAAGTTTATTGTCTAAAACAAAAAATAATGCAGGCAGCTTTTCCTACCGCTACATAAAAATAGAGATAAGAGCATACCCTTCCATTAATGTATTTGTCTATCTATTCATCGTATTTTTTATGTCACCTGTCAGAATAAATCAGGCTGCCCACCTACATAAAATATATGGTGTATGCACAAAAAACAACCCTACCTGGAATCTGAATCAGGAAAAAAAAATCGCTCTCCCATTTTCTATTACGATAAAACTACAAACACTTAACAGCTTCTTTTTATCAGAAAAGGACAACATTTGCAGGAAGATTAGACCATTTAAGGAGAGGAGGCATTTCAAATTTTACTGAAATTGGTGCAAGGAATTTTGAGCTGCACTAAAAAATGTGACATTCACATCTTAGGTCTTTCTTGTGACCCTGGCTGATCTACCCACATAGTACCCCTTGGATAAAAATGGAACTGGAAAGGGTGCTGCTTACAAAATGAAAGACAGGATACATACAGGGTTTACATGTTTACATGTGAACGAGTAGAATATAAACAATGAATTATTCATAAGTGAGATAAACAAAAGAGGAAGAATAAATAAATGATAATGCACTTGAGAACTTATGGTTCTAGAAGTAAAAGATAGGAATATCATAATAGGTAAGAAAAAAGGTGGGAATGAAATAAGTAGAAAATGATTAAAATGGAAAAGCTGAAAAAACAAACAGAAACAAAGTAGCTGAAAGAGCATCAAATTTAAATCCATTTGGAGAAAAAGAGAACACCATAATATGTATACAGATAGTCTTGACATACAACAGTTCAATTAAGGTTTGAAGTTACAGCAACACTGAAAAAGTGGCTTATGACTGCTTTTCACAATTATGACCATTGCAGCATCCCCAAGGTCACATGATTTATATTTGGATGCTTGGCAACTGATTCACATTTGTGACAGTTGCAGTGTCCTGGTTTCATATGATCACCTTTTACAACCTTCTGACAAGCAAAGTCAATGGATAAATTTGTTAAGTGAATATTGCCCCATTTTACAACTTTTCTTGCCATATTTGTTAACTGAATCACTGCACTTGTTAAATTATTAACAGTTGTTAAGTGAATTCACTTAACAACTGTTAATTCACTTAACAATTGTTAATAATTTAACAACTGAGTGATTCAGTTAACAAATGGAGCAAAACTCACTTAACAAATTTCTCACTCAGCAGCATAACTGTTGGGCTCAATTGTGGTCATAAGACTACCCATAATTTCAGTGATAGGAGGTTGTGTGAGTGTACAACATGATGTAATCTTGTTGTACACGATAATCTTGTCATTCATCCAAAAGTTTTTATTGGGGACCACCAATAATCTTATCATTCATCCAAAAGTTTTTATTGGGGACCACCAATGTTCAGAAGCTCTCTGATTTCAGGATGGATAGATCAATTCCTGAATCCAATATTTCCTGCACTCTTCCCTTTCTTGTGACCTCACAAAGTAGTATTACATAAGCAAGGGACTCTTCTTCCCACTCCCTCCCCCCTTTTGGAACCTGTCATGAATTGTTTCACCATGTTGAGCTAATGGACTATATATAGCAGTGATGGCTAACATTTTCGGCACCGAGTATCCCAAAGCGTGAGCATGCATCCTCAAAATGCAATACACGTGTCCCCCGTGCATGTGCCCCACCCCCATGCATGCACCCCCACGACTCATGCGCTCTGCCCCTGTGCATGTGTGCACATCCCGGCACATGCACCCCATCCCCTGCCCCTGCATATGTGCATGCATCCCCCATGCATGTGCCTCCTGTGCATGCACAGCAGAGCTGAGCTGGGGCGATGTCTTGCATACCCACAGAGAGGGCTTTGCATGCCATCTCTGGCACGCATGCCATAGGGTCGCCATCACGGATATATAGTAAAGGTTTCCTGGAGACTGAATTGGAGATGGGATGAGTTAAAAATGCTCATCAATGGGTTATAAATGCTCATCCCGCTTCAAATGAGTTAAAAATCCACATTTCCAACATAAATTTGAACTCCTTTTATATACTGTGAATAATTTTTCTGGAGTCATATACTAGTGACACATCATTTTATTTAAATTCTCTTTTACGTTATAATATCATATAAATTTCAATCCTTTTAGCTAAATATTTTTCCACTGTCCCATCATGGAGTTCCATCATATTGAGTCCTTCTGAATATGGGATAAACAGATGTTGTTGTTTGATGTTGTTACAAGAAGTAAATCATTTCAAGTAAACTTACCTTTTGCAATTGATTGATGGTGATTTTGTCAATGTCAATAGTGTACAAGTGGTGCTCCAGCTGTTTTGGAATTGCATCCAACCTGACCATTCCTATTGGTACTAGCTTTGCTTTCTTTTGCCACAATCATTCTACTTCTATTTGCAGGTCTTTGTAGATTGTTATCTTTTCCAGTTCTTTCTCTTCTATTCTGCTGTCTTCAGGTCCTTCCACATCTACTAGTCAGATTTTTTTTGTTTTTCCTATCAACAATTGTTAAGTTTGAGGGGTTATGTGGCAAGTGCTTGTCTGTTTGAAATCTAATTCTTTTATTTATTTATCTATTTATATCTCCCCTTTACCATTTTTATAAATAACTAAACATGGTGAACATACCTAATATTCCTTCTTCATATGCTACATTTCTGTATTTTATTGAATTTAAGTTTCATCTTGTAACATGGAATATATTTTAGCACCCAAGATGTATGATATAATAAGCCTTCATAAGGTCAGATAATTAGAATTGTGTGATTCATAAAAGAACTGCTTTAGTTACTCCTTTTGTTAGTAGGACAATATTCCTGTGGATTTAAAAAAGTAATAGAAAATTTTGTAACCATTTACATCTGCAAGATTTTTAAAAAATGCAAATTGCACTGCTTTTGTTTACTGGCATATAAATTTTCCTGAGGCAGGCTTTTAAAATGCAAATTATCCTTAATGTAAACAGCCCTTTAAATGTAACTATTATTGTGTGCACATAATTTTCATTTATACACCTTTTTGTTCCAGAAGATTTCTTTCTTTTTTTCTCCAGATTTTTGATTGAGGAAAAATGAATGCTATCAGACTTGGTTTGATTCTAGTGTTTGAACCATTATTATTTATAATGGTGATTAAATACCAAAATTAATTTCCAGTGAAATCTACAATGAAATTATTTTCCTTTCCTTTGCCAGCATTTAAATTAGCTGTACAATAAAGGAAAATAAACATGGCAGCATACAATTTTATCATTAGACAGAAGTATTGATATTTATTGGCACTGAATATTAGAGAATGCAACTGATTATTATTGATAGATACTTCTTTAATACTGCATTCAACTCTGATGTCAAAGAAAGAAGAAATAATAGTTTGGAAACCAATAATTTCTTAGAAGGGTCAGGTCAAGCTAAGCAGTTTTCAGATTTCATGAACAGAAATACAAGTCATAAACTTCATTTTCTGTAATGCTTCTAATGTCCTAACCATCCTTAGCATATTCAAAATAGGTGTTTCTGTAGAAGAATCTTAGCAGAGGTGTTCTAGCAGAGATAGGCAAAATGTCCCTTCAGTTTGTTTGTGTTTTTTTGGATATATAAGTTCCTTTCGACATGGCTGGTGTCAAGGATCATAGAAATTCTTGGCCCAAATATCAAATATCTGAAGGAAATCAGATTGCTTATTCTAGAACTAACTAAGTAAATACATAATCAGAAACACCAGATTATATTGATTTTCAAGCGTAGGAAATGAAAAGGGAGAATTCTAATGATAGGACCCATTCTCCTCCATTTTGCAGTTTTCAGTTTCCATAAAGACCCCCAAATAAGATTGATTGTTTTTAAAGGACCATCCTAAATGTTTCTTTTAAGCCAGGCATTTTCTGAATTTGGTGGTATCACAAGTCATTGTAACAATTACATGAATTTGAACTGCTTAGCTTCTAAAATTAGGCTAGTGATTGGATACGCAACAGAAAACAGTAGGAATAAAACAGCATTCCCAAACTGTGGCATTTGTCATCTCAGTACAAAATAATCTGAAGCAACAATCACTTCTGAATATGCTGTATTTTTCTCTCTGGAGTCCCAAAAGATTACAGATCAAAGAAAACAGTAGCATCCCACTCACTGACAGTATTTCAAGGACAGAGAAATAAACTCAGTTCAACTGGAAACTTAAGGTCAGTATATGAAAGGAAATATAGATAAAAAAAAACTTTTGGCACAATAACTTTTAAATATTAATATTGACTTCCCGGCTGAATGCAACATTTTTGTTTGATGACATTTTACAGAAATGTGCAGTACTGTAGGTGACCTCTCTGTATTCTAATGTGTCTTTCTGGAGAAATTGGATTTTTTTTTCTTTTGGGTAATATGTCACCCATTGATATGCATTATTAGTTCATGATAGCTTAGTTGCTTCAATAAAAACACATCTCCTTGGCTAGAGTATCCTTATAACTTGCATTGAACTTGAAAACAAATTGGTGATACTATGTATTAAAAAGTAAGTGGCAGTTGCTGGCATCTTTGTAAACTGGGCAGAAGGAATTGGAAACAAATCAAAACTCAAAACCAATTCACCTATTAAGCCACCAAATATCTACACAACTTGAAATCCTGACCTCATTTTCATGAATGTCCTCTTCAAACAGAACCCATCACTAAAAGGATGACATCAGCCAAGACTGGATTAAAGGTTCACAGTTTTATTATATAAAACCATACACAATCTATAACAAACAATAGGATCTGAACTGAGGTTAGTCAACTTCTGGAATGTGGATACCACCACCAGTGCTTTGAAGTAAACTGATTAAGTAGCTTATTCTATTTCAATGTTGCTGCTTTAAAGGCAGATAAAGAGTTGTTGCTTGCTTGATCAAAATTTACTGGTTATTTCTGGGAGAACTGACATTTGGAGAATCCAAAGATAGGATTTTCCCTATTCTTTCAAATTTGTTAGCATGAGATATAGTCACCCCTTACTCTCTGAAATCTCCTGATACGTAGCAAATCAATGAAACAAAAGGATGTCTGAATCTTTTGCATAGGTGAGCAAAAGCCAAATAAACCAAATGGATCAAGGTGCAATACAAGTCAAACTAAAGTGTATGGAATAGATTTAAAAAAACCCAAAACGGTCAGATCCTACCAAAGACCATCAGAACTGCCTGCTCTTTCGCTTTCTATTCATTTCCTAATAAAGGAATTGGCTTGTTACCCAAAAGGAAAAGGAGGAGGGCGAGCTGAACTTGTGCAAAAGAAGCTGAAGAAAATGTAAATGCTCCTCTATCAGGATAATCACCCTTGGATTAGCATACTTATGTGCTCAGTGAGGGCTCTCATGTGTTCTTTCTGAAAGAAGGGAGAACAAAATCACCCTCCTTAGCATGAAAATCTGTTCAAGAATTCAGATGAGAAATCAGATGAGGCTTAACGTCTATGAAGATTCTCAGTCAACCAGGTCATGGTTGTCCCAAAGGTGCTTTTTCAAGATGCAACTAGACTTTCTGGTTTTTCTTTGAAGACATTTCGCTTCTCATCCAAGAAGCTTCTTCAGCTCTGAATGGATGGTGGGGAATGGAAGGATTTATATTCCTTGCAGACAGCTGGTCATTTCCATTCTTCTAGAGAGTTGTTGAGGCCACTTGGAGGTTTATCTGTGTCCTCAGGGTCACCTGAGTACTGCAAATGTTTGTGGAGCCTTCCTAGAACTGCTGAAAGGACTATATTGTAGACTGGAGATAGATGATGTTATATCCTTTCCCTTATGTTGAAAGCGGGACATTCAGTTTTGACATAGATGGCCTTATTGACCACTTTTTCAAACCAGTGGTTCTCTCTGCCTAAAATGTGTACTTTGCTGTCTTCAAAAGAGTGGCCTTTATCTTTTAAATACAGCTGGCCTGATGAATGTAGTCCTGATGGGTTTGTTCTCCTATGTTGTGCCATGTGTTTATTTGGTTGTTTTGTTTCACCAATGTACAGATCTCACTGCATTGTACTGCTTATACCATGTTGCTCAGTTTGTGTTTGGGTGTTTTATCCTTGGGGTGGACAGGTTTCTGCCTTAGTGTATTCTTGGGCTTAAAGTATGCACATATGTTATGTTGGCTGAAGATCCTTCTGAGTTTTTCAGATATTCCTGCAGCGTATGGAACAACAATATTGCTTTGTTTATTTTTCTTTTCTTTTCTTTTCTTTTCTTTTCTTTTCTTTTCTTTTCTTTTCTTTTCTTTTCTTTTCTTTTCTTTTC
>JANHFL010007834.1:269799-284641 GCA_032468155.1 Oxyrhabdium leporinum
AATAATAATAATAATAATAATAATAATAATAATAATAATAATAATAATAATAATAATAATAATAATAATAATGTTTACCTAATATTCCAGTCTGCTTAATTTCCTACATGTACTGGGATATCCAACAACTATCCTTTTTATATAATTCAGTCAACTCTCATGGCATCAATTATTCCTATCTAAAATCATTGACTTTAGCTGACCATCTTATCTCCAATGAATGAGAATCTGTCCATTGTAAGCAGTGATAATGTCAAAAGCATGTCAAAGTCAGACCATGCCTCTCTTTAGCCAGGATCTTGCTACTGCAAGTAATGCCAATGAAATTGTAATTATCTGGATTTGCTCAGTTCATGTTTTGCCAGATGCTAACCAGCCCTGTTTCCTTCAGGAAACATTCACGGGATTCATACATGCTCTGGCATTGTTCAAGAGAATCATAGCCAAAGTTATCTACTTTGAAAGTTCACGTGCAAAAACTTTTTCATATCACTCAACATTAAAGAAAAAATAATGAGACAGCAGAAAAACAAGCAGAATACAGAGGTCAAGTCACTGATTTAAAATGAGAAAATTGACTAGATCACAGAATGCAAATAATATTTGAGACTGTTGGATTTTAACTCATCATTCAGCCAGTCTAGCCAACAATCAGAGAGGAAAAGTTCAGCAACATGGAGAGTGGGGACAGTGACTCAAAACCAATCTAAGGAAGTACTGATATTTTACTTCCATTGTTACATTTTTAAACAGTTGTAAGATTATGTAAAATCATTAATGATGAATTAATTTTGCTGTCCAATTATAGCTTACAGGTGTCACCCTAAATATAAGATACCCCTTTCCTTCAAAACTTTCCAATTAAAATATATTTGTAGTCAATTGGTGTAACACAGGTCCTTTTTTGGCTGAAACAAGGTTTTCAACTGGGTTAGATTTTCTTCACTTACATTGTTTTTTTAAAAAATATACATCTTAAAAGGTCACCTAATATGATCAAACCTAACCTGTAATATAACAAATTGAGTCATATATCCAGTAAGTTAATTTGTCACTGAGCATGTGGTCAATTCGATAATGTGAAATAGCTCAGAAGAAAACTTGAAATCCTTGAGTTGCATAAAATCATATAGCACTTTACATTTTAAATTCATTTAGGAACCGTCATGGTCATGATGCCCACTGTACAATACCAACAACTTTAGCAGTGATAATATTTCCCCACATTTCCTGCTTTTACATTCCACACCAGATTATCTGGGCTGCAATCCTATATTTTCCCCATAAGAAACCACCCTGACTCAATTCTCCTTATTTTTCATTAGAGAGCATGGGATGGCACTGTCAGCTATTTAAGGAATCTTTTCCTGTGGGTCATGGTAGACCAAATTGTTTTTTAGTATAGACTCACTAGAGAGCTGCTGCAGATTGTTTCATCTAAATTGCCTTCTCTATATTTTATGAAACTCAGGAAAAATGTATGTTTGGACACACAGTATGCTTCCTGGTGAGATTTCATGACAATATTTAAAAGTTGGTACAATCCTTATTTGGATTGTAACTATTGTTAAAATACTATCTCTTTCAACCAGGACTTATTTTTTCACCAAACCTGGGTCTAAGAATCCCTCAGTCTGAATCCCGAACAAATGATTAAAGCTGGGTACAATATGTTTCTTCATGTTTCCACTTCTGCTACATTCTTAGGTGTCATACAAAAGCTCTCCACATATGGGTCAAGACAGTAATGTTAAGTCAGCTTCTGTCAAGAGCTTTATCTTTGCAACTAAAGCTGCCTTTTGCAATTGGGATTGGGATTTTGTAAATGTCAATGATGTTCAAGTGGTGCTTGTTTTGCAACTGAACCCAAGGAACCTATTATTATTGGTACCATCTTTACTTTCTTTTGCGGTTTGTTGCACAATCATCCAGATGTTCAGAATGAATTTGATATTATTGTCCACTTATTGAGTCCTTCCCAAGGACCTGGCATAGGCAAATGTGAGTGTTTGGTGGTGTTAAAGGTATTGTCATAGGGTGTAAATTGTTTCGAGTAAAGCTGTCCTTTGCAATTGACTAATGGTGAATTTGTCAGTGACAATGGTCAATTATTATTGTGGTTCATTGCACAGTCAGCTAGATGTTCAGACTGGATTTGGCATTTGAGTGCATTGTGTCCTTCTCAGGGACCTGGGATTTCCCATTTTATAATTATAATTGAAGGCAGTAAACATATCTAATATTCCTACCTGATATTTTTCCCAAAGCTGCAACCCTGTAAGTGGTTGAGCTGACAGAGAGTTTACTGGTCCAAGGTCAGTCAGATGGATTTCAGCCCAAGCCAGGCCAGCACTTTAACCACCACATTGTACCAAACTGGCTCTCAACCAATAATATGAACTTAATAATTATATGCACTAAGATGAAAATTTAACAGATAAGGTGACATTATTTCCTAAAGGCAAGTAGCATGCAAAACATACCATTTCATATAATAGAGTTGACAAAATGGATTGAACTTATAAAGTGTCAAAACTGTTCCATGCTATATAGAATGGATATTGCAGGAGATGAGAGGAAACGAGAGGCAATGAGAGGAGACAAGAGGTTTTGTCTCAGCAAGAATGTAAAAGATTAAACTATAGCTTTGAAAAGGAACAGAAGGAAGTTAGATGGATTGAGAGGCAGATTGTGATAGTTGTGTACAGCACATGTGGCAGATGGCTTTATCTTTTGCAGGTGCTAAATTTGGAAAAAACTAAGATTTCCTCAGCCCTGGAAATGCAGAGCATATTTGAGAATGAGGCACTGCTTTTAACTTTTGTGTAGATAGCCTGGGGGAGAGAAACATGAATCAATAAATTATGGATTTTTTTAAAAAAATGGAGTTGATTCAAGTGGACTCACAAAGGTTCTTTCTGTGTCATGGGCATGGAAAGGGAAACATCAGCCATAGCTTGAGAAGGATTTTGCTAAATGCCTGGGCTTGTGGTTAAAGGATAGGCTAAAGCATTGAAGATGTTACCTAGTTTTGTAAGAAAAAGCCTGTAAGAAAACAACCAAGCTCAGAGAGGACCAAGGACCCCATGATAGATATGTTAGAGATAATGGCCAAATGGAGCTTAAGGTACTTCAACTAGAGACATCCTCTAAGATCTTAGAGGATGTCTCTAATTGAAGTACCTTAAACTCCATTTGGCCATTTATCAAGCAGATAAGAACGAGAGTGGAACACCTACTAAACTAAAGTTTAAAAGCAATACCTCTCCCTTCCCCTACTAGATTTTGTATGATCACGAAAATTGAACACACTCTACTTTTCAGACGCTGCGCTGAACATGCCTTCTACATGTTTCTTAGCCAGTCTTACTTAAACTGATTGAAAATAAAATTGCTTTGGAGTCCCCGTCCCCCCCAAAGGAGGAGGACATTTGTATTTTTATTGGAGGACTACACACAGGGACAGCTGGGGGTAGGTGGGCCAAAAGGACAAGATAGTAGCCATGATTTTGTGATTGCAAACCCACCTGTTGTAAAAAAGGAAAGAGTCTTCGATTGTGCAGTCCCAGCCATCAACCTGACTTTTCCAATATCCCCACATGTACCTCAGCATGGATTAGACATCATAATTTAAATGTCTGAAACTAGATCTTTGATTTTGGTTCATTATTACTTTCAGACTTTATACAATAATCTCTCACCTTACTCATTCAATATGATTGTACTATATATATTCCAACAGAAAAACCATGATTTCTTAAAAGAAAACTAAAAAAAGGTTCCTAACCACATTTCTTTTGACTGCTTCATTTGACTAACATAACTAATTTCTTCCACAGTAGGAAATATTTACTCTAAAAGAGCCTTCCATTCTTATGTGTTTGGTTCGTTCCTTGCCCTTCATCTAAATATGCAAATTTAATTTCTTCCACAGAGGGGGGTCACAAGTTTTTCTTTTTCTTTTTAAAATGCCAGCTGTTTTTCTCCTTGCAATATTCACACTGTGTTTTCCAGTTAACCACTAGTCAGCTAAAATTATATAGGTTCTGAATAGAGTTGTATGGAAATAAAATTTGAGAGGGCGGTGGTAGGGCGAATCCTTCTCTCCATTGCATTTTTTTTGTTTTCCTTTTTGATATTTTCCAACATCTAAATTGGAAACTGTGGGTATCTGATTTGGAAATAAATTGCTCCCATTGCCCTACAATGCATTTTGCTTGCATTGTAGCATTGGGCTGATTGGGCTTTAAAGCTTCCATCTATTTAATGAAAATTTATCAAGATTCCAGCACAAAGTTGGAATTGTGAGCTACTATTCAGACAATGTCTTCTAAATAGGGATAGCTTTGATGGTCTTTAAGTGCAATGCCACAAAAAGGTGTTTTTTAAAAAATATCTCATCCTCCAACGGGTTTATCTAATGAAGGATAATGATCTTGAATGTTCTACTCTCTGATCTGATAAGTTTATGCTGTTGGAAATAAAATTATAGCTGTTTTTTTTACATGGCAGTAGCATCCTGAGGGAGGACAGAAAAAGTCAAGATATAATGCAATAAAAGCCATCCCCCTTTATACATTTTGGCTTTTTTTACATCTTCTAATCCCACAAGCTCATGTCTTTGCCACATGGAATGGAGAAGAAAGAAGACACAATTTTTTACTTTGCTGCAGATAATATAAAACTTTGGGCCAACCATATGTAAACCATATGAAAGGAAATTAGAGCTGATCTTGGAGCAGGAAGGAGTGAGCTGTTAAAAAGGGACTTAGACAAGACATATCACAGTCCAGAGATTTTCAGCCTCCATGGACTTTGGGGGAACTAGCATTAATATAATTGCTGTGATGGAATTGAAATGGCTTATTTTTACAGAACTTTTTGGAAGGAGGGGTGGACTTTGTTTAAAGAGATTGTTGCAACACATGTGGTTGCTTTGGGAGAGAGAATAGTGGGAGACCTCTTAGCAGTATGAGAGGATAAATGCTGAATAGCAGATAACTTTGGAAGTGGAAACAATGTGTGGAGAGAAATTGTGTAAATTCAGGGGTACATTCCTTTTATAAGGAAGCATTTTTCAGTCTGGTTTTTGTGTGGAAAAAAAGAGATAAGCTTAATTTAGAAAATAAAGTGGTATTATGGAGAAACAGTGAATCAGGTAAGTACCTATGCTACTCGGCTCAGAATCAGAAAGGAAAAGAAAGGAAGTTATGAATGCCCTGAAAATATCAGTCTGACCAGTTGGAGGCACATTACACAAAAACTTGTAGTAGTTTTTTTCTTTTTAAGATAAGAACATGAAGTTAAAAGTGCAGAATTCATTTACTAAATGTCTTTACATCTATTATCCCTAGCAGCTAATAGGTGTAAAAAACAAGTGAGCAGAAATTTGAATTGTAGCACTGAAGCTAGTTGGGGGAGAGTGCAGGTGTGACGGTGAAGTTACTACAGCTGCTTGCTTGTATTGTTCCAAGTGGAACCACACAAGTTTGCTGCAGGTTGGCAGAGTTTCTGGATGAACAACTCTACCCATAAATTGACAGAGCTCCATGTTAGTTTAGGTCTAGAAAGCCTGTTTGCTGTAAGTGGTTAGAGGTTAACAACTGGAAGACCATGAGTTAGAAAGTGGAAGACTTAGGTCCAAAGCCAGCTGATGATCTTGGGTGATCATTTTCTCTCAGCCCTAGAATGAGACAAAGGCAAACCACTTCTGAAGAACTTTGCCAAAAAACTGCAGGAACTTGTCCAGACAGTCTCTGAGAATTGGATACAATTAAATGGAAGGACAAAAATATTCAGGCTAATAGATATTTTAGCAAGCCAGTCTATCATTGATTAACAGAGTTTTGTGTTAGCCAACAGGCATTATGGGGTATGTTTTCAATGGCTTCACTACTGGTTAGCCATATAGCTTCATGTTAGTCAGCAGAAAGCCATCCATTTGTATGGAACCCAGCTTTGTATTATCCAATGGGATCATTCTTCTAAACAGGATTTTACTACATAGTGTGCTTGTGTCCAGTATATTTCTTTTGGGCGTATCATATTTGAAACAAAATGTATTTCATTTTGAATACATAATTTAATAATGTGTTTTGCATGAATTACCAGAAATATCACTTTAGGAGGGAGTTTCATGCCTGGTGGTGCATTTTGCTTCCCCACCAATTTTAAACTGAACTCAAAAGTGATTAAATTCTTAAAGTAGTTTAATTTAGTAGGTTAAAACTATTGAAATGTTACCATATTTATTCTATAAAAGAAAATGACAAAAAGTAACACTCACAGATGCAGGTAATTTAAAATCAGCAATTTGCAGTATGATTTTTGTGGGTGGGAACATAAACGTATCAGGTATATATATATATAACCTCAGTACTGTGAGGTTTACATAACCTCAGGACTGTGCACATGAACATTAATTCCTTAGTAATAAGGGTTTGAAATTTGAAAAGGCATTGTTTCATTCATGTTTGCAATTAGGGATTCTAAGATAAACTATTTTTAGCCTGTTTGAAATTTGATTGGAAAAAATATATGTTATCCACAAATTGTAACAGGAAAGAACTGAAATGCCTCCATCTTTAAATTAAAATTATAGGGATGGTAAACTCTTCAATTAATCCCTAAGCTTGAGTGGTTTTCATTGCAATACATTTTAATTCTACTTGGTGCCCATTCACTTCTTGTTGACCAATTGAAATCTGCCTCAATTGTGCAGTTGTTAGTGAATGGTTACTAAATGAGGCAGTTGCTAAATAAGGACTGCCTATACTGGCAAGTCAGCTATCTTATTTCCTATACTTGTGCCTCTCAATTTTCCTATCCAGATTTTTTTTTCTTACTCTCTGTTAAATTCTATCCTATTCATTTCACTCCATTGTTCGAACTTGTCTGGATCTCTTTGAACCTTCTGTCCTTCTTCTAACGTGTTAGTCACATCTGCAAACTTTATAAGTGTTGTCTCAACTTCTTCAAGTTAGTACTTTAAAATGTTGAATAGCACAGGGCCCAGAAAGAACTTGATACTCCCTTCCAAACTGAATGGGAACTATTAATGAATGCTGTGGGTATTCTGTTCTGAACATACAGTTTTAACATCATGTTTTAGAGGAAACTATCTGAAGTATAATGTCATTCAGCCAAACGTGAATTCATCTAAGAGTCATACAATCTAGGCCAGTGGTTCTCAATGTGGGCCATATCCTCTTTCCCTCAGAGACCAGGCCACATTCTTAGTTGCCCATAATAAGGTTTCTAGGGAAGCTACTCCAACTTAACAGCCAGGCATATGATTAGTTTGTCATAATCCTCATACTTCATTCTCTGTGCGAATTTCACCAACATAATTATTAAAATAATGCCTATGAAAATGCAGTCTGTCATAAATTATCATTAGACAGTCAGAGAGGTAAACGATGCTAGGAAGGAGGGATGAGCAAAAAATAGTTGAGAACCCCTGATCTAGGTATAATTTTACCATTTAATGAAGTAGGTTATCATAAAGCACTTGCTGTGATCCAGGAATACTATGTCTCTACTATTCTAATCTATGAAGCTAGTAACTCTATGAAAGAAGAAGATAACATTAGTCTAGCATGATTTGTTTCTAACAAGATGGCTCCCGTTAACTATAACATAGCTATCCAAATCATTAAAGTTCAAAGAGTGACTGTTGCCCACATCAATGTCAACCTTGCCACCCCAAAAGAAGTTTGATAAGCAGTCCATTTAACATAGTAATGAGCAAGTTCATTAGCCAGTTTCTCATTTCAGTGTCAAACTGAAATGCAACACTCAGGCAGCTGTTTTGAAGCTGCTTTTCAGGCACTTAACTTAGATGCCTTTTCTATAGTTCAGATTCAATAGTTGAGTCTTGTCCAATATACCTTTCATCCAATCCAGTCCCCTGGGTTTGAAGAAGACATGTTCTTGTGCAGTTCATCTATGAACATGGAGGTGACTCTGCAGCCTCAGTCTGGAAGCACAGAGTCCACACAATGTTAGGATTGGAAGTCCACTAACTGTGGGTGTTATTCTGTGACACTGCTCACATTTTAAGTGCCTTTTATATAGTTTGGATTCAGTTGCTTGGACTTGTTCAGTATGCCTCTAATCCAATTCATGCATTTAAATTTAAACTGAGTTCAGTCTTACTAGTTTTGAAAGAAATTATTTGTATCTCACCAATAAAATAAAAATACAACCAGCTACTTGATATTTCAATTTTGAAAAATCAAACATTTTTATCTTTACTGGCTCTTCTGAAACATTGGATTTTGCTTTTAAAACATGATGTTTGCCTGCTGAGATACTCCCTACCAAGCATATAGATTTTTTTTAATGGAATTAGGGATTACATTTATGAAGTCACATTACCTTTCTTAACAGAGAGTGGCATTCCATTTACTATTCTTGAATTCTGATTCCTGTTATAAAACAGACTAGGCATTTTTGGAGAAATTGCAGTCTTAGTCTTAAGGGTATCTGCAAATGTTGAGAAAAATTACTTGAATATTAATTACTTATGATTACAAACTCCCAAAGTTTAATCTCTTTCCATATGTCTTGTAATATGAATGCTTGTTCCCATCTTTTTTTAAAGAGATGGATGGACTTTTGGGTATGGAAAATAGAGTGCTTTTCATGAAATTAACGTGAGTAGCCAAAAAGGCTAATGGGGGTGGATATTTACCATATACATATACTGTATATACGTGCCACAGTGGAAACAAATTTATTTATTTCATAGCCATTTTTCATCACCTGGATATCATATACTTTATGCACTTTTCTAAGCTATCTTCCTTGATAAAATAAAAGGAATTAAGCAAATTAAATTTGTATCATTAGACTATGCTTCTGAATAATGAAAGGATAAAGTTTCTGAGACTGGCTGGATTACTCTTATGCTTTTAAATATGTCTGTCATGTCTATACCCATTGAATAGTAGCTGTATTAAGCTCAGGTTTCATGTTACTTTGACATTTCTCAAAGTATAAAACCAAGCCAGGAAAAAATTTCTTTCTCCATTCCTTACATCAAATCAAAACAAAACAGTTATAAATAATGGTTGGCAAAAAAGCTTAACCTGGCATTAAGAGCCAATGATTTTGCATTAACAATTTGACTTGGTCTTTTCATACATTATCTTTTGTGAAGCATGCCAACCAGTGTTTATATTTCCTGCATTGGATGAGGAGAGCAGATCTTTCTCCTTGTGTCCTGGTCACTTTTTACAGAGGCATGTTTGAGAGCATTTTAACAAACTGTATCACTGTTTGGTTTTGTGGTAACAGTGCCTCAGACAGAAAGTCCATACAGACAGTGGTAAGGACAGCTGAGAAAATTATAGGAAGCTCACTTCTCGTTATTCAGAATACTCCTTATAAGTGCTATGTGCTTAGAGCTCTAAGTATTGTTAGACAGCCCACACACCCATTTCATGGTCTGTTTCTGTTGCTCCCCTCTGGGAGGAGGTTTTGAAGTATTTATAGTAGGACTACTAGATTCTGTAACAGCTTTGTTCCTTATGCCATCTGTCTTGTAAATTTGTAGAATTTTTTTTTCTGCCATAATATGTATACATTCAGATTAGACTATGATGTTTCTCTGTGTCATGTGTGTGTGTGTGTGTGCATAACGGTTATTTTTTGAGTGCTAAATGCAACAAAATTTCATTTTAATGTATGCTGATTAGTTCTATTCTACTCTTCTCTACTCTACTCTAAAATTCTATTCTCACAAATCCAGATACTCGCTCAAATGCTTAAGCCTTGTAGGCTATTGACTTTCCAATAATAGCCTGTACTAGCAGGAAAACTTCCAACAAAAATATTTGAAGAATCCTAGAAAATGATCACCATCCTATTTACAAAACCTAAAATGTGGTCACCTTTAGTTGTCATGGGGTTGTTTCTCAACTGTTTACAAAAATTTTCTTAGTGCTTCAGTCCTTCAAGTAAGGTTTCTAGCCTAAGGCTAAAAAAAATTGCAGGCAGTAGTAGATTTGCTCTTCAACTTCTTCACTTTTTTCTTCTCTTTTGTGAGGTTGTCTCAGTTCCTTTGTAAGCCAGTATTTGTAGACCCTGAAACCAAGGCCTGAAGCCATCTCAGTGGGATGCTGGAACACAGCAACATCAAGGGCAGTGTTTCACTTTATTGGATTTGATTACTTGGTGCTGCTAATGAAGCAACACAGCTTGTGTGGGTTATAAAAACATCAGCTATGGGTTTGACTTGTGTGTAGGAAGCACTCAGTGAAACCAAACTGCTTGCAACAATTTTAATAGGCAAGAGCAATAAATAAAAATATACTCAATAAAATGTGCAGAGGGAGGGAGGAAGAAGGATGTGTTTTTCTTTTATTGAAGTCACTAGAAGTTTTCATTGAAAATGAAGCACTTACTTATAATTCCCGCACTATTCCCTTTTGGAAAGATCAACATTACCAAACTGCACTCCATAACAAAATAACAGAGTTGGAATGGGCTTTTGGTGGCTTTCTAAGCCAACCCACTGCTCCGGCAGGAAGCTCTATAACATTTCAGACAAATGGTTGTCCAATCTCTTCTTAAAAATTTCCAGTGTTGGAGCATTCACAACTTCTGAAGGCAAGTTTTGTTCATGGATACTCTCAATCAGGATTCTGCCCAATACTTCAGGTGGGGGAGATGCCCTTAAAAAAGTCAACACTGTAGGTTTTTGCTACCTTCTCTCCTATACAGGGGATTAATTATCAGACACCCTCAAATTTAGGGTGTTCAATGTACAGTCAAATCAAACAAAAACGTAATGAATGTTCTTGTCCATCCCCAGGTCCTTAAATAGGATAGCTGTAAAGTCACATCACTATAAACATGTTATCCAATATACACCTTGAATAACCAAGAGTACTGTCATTATTATAGATGACCAGTTCAGCACAGTAGAGTTTCTCTATCTGAATCCAGACTCTTTCATCTTCCCTTGATCTGTACCCTCGTCCAAGTCCTTTGGTATCACAAGAGAAACCTTAAAAGTCCAGCCAGTTATTGGGAACCTGCAACAGCAGCTATAAGAATACAAAAAGAGAAAGTACAAATGGGAACAGATGTGTTCAGAAGCAAAAGCTCAAATTCTCACAAAAGCACAGGATATGGAAGATTTAACAAGGAAGTGTTCCTTCATACTAGGAACCAAGTGATCCATAGGCTGATTCAGAATTTAGAACATTCATAGGATGGCAGAAGATCCTCAGAGCTGGAATCCAGCTGAGAACAAGAGTAATTCTGTGCCTGTACAAAGATAATATTTTTGTGATGTCACCCACATCTTCAAAGAACCATGAACTTCAAGGAAAAAGTTCTTGTGTTTTAGGACAGGATTCCTCATCTTTTGGTACAACTGGCACATTTGAAATATTGCAAAAATGGCTCTTTCTACTACTGTCCTTTTTTTGGGGGGGCAGGTGGCATTCCTCCATATGAAGGACCATACCTATTAACACCACTTTGGGAATCAAATTCTGGAATAACAGTCTTTGGTGGGAAATATTGGTGAATACTGTGGAGTGCACCAAAGGTGCTTTTTCAAGAGGCAACTGGACTTTCTGGTTTTTCTTAGAAGATGTTTCGCTTTTCATCCAAGAAGCTTCTTCAGCCCTGACTGGGTGGTGGGGAATGGAGTCAGAGCTGAAGAAGCTGCTTGGATGAGAAGTGAAACATCTTCAAAGAAAAATCAGAAAGTCCAGTTGCCTCTTGAAAAGAAGCACCTTTGGGACAACCATGACCTGGATGACTGAGAATCTCCATAGACACTGTGGAGAGTAGCAGTTGATTTAGATGCATGGCATAGCTTCCAGCAGTTGGTGATTGTAAAGGAGTCAAAGACATCCACTTTTCACATTGTGAATCATTTTGTTTACAATCACATGTATCTCAAACATAATTGCAGCCCAAAACCAGGGGAAAATTGTCCCTTACACCTCATCCTACCCCATTCTACACTATCCTTAATGTAACTTTCCTATGATGGGATTTTGGAATTACACAAATGTTCTTTCTTAATGTCACTTTTATTTCTCAAGTTTGTGCCTAGGGGTTGCACGTAAAAGTAAAAAAACAGAGAGGCTTGTGCAGTAATATTTTTTTGTGCTTACCAACTGATACAATGCTGTGTATCGTTCAAAATGTGTTCTACTGTTCAATGTACCCAGTTACATAGCTGAAGCAAAAGCACTTGGTCATGGCAGAGAATAATTAGTTTTCAAGATAGGGATACTTTTTTATTGTGGTACTAAGACAATCTCCGTGTAAGACAAAGTTATGCTCAAGCTATCGATTTATGATCTTGCTAAGCCAATATGTAATGGTAGCTTATTTTATTAGAGTTCTAGAGTTGTTTTAAAACTAGATATATGAAATAATTAGTCCAACAATAGAAACCAGAACTTCGTCTTTGCTTGCATGCTACTAAGTAAGTTAGAACTAATAGTAATTAATCTGTATCATTTGGAAAGAAGTTTTCAGTTCACATCTTTGAGGCTTTTCATGGCAAAATCCCGTCACCCTGTTTAGTATGCACTTAAGTGCACATAATACCCAAGGGATATTTCCAACTTTCTGCTAGTAGAGTGACAGCAATAAGTATCCAATTTGGATGTCTATAGTTTTGATCAGGTTCTTAGACACTTCAGAAATGAGTTCTGCCAAACAATTTTCCTTAGAATTACTGTATGATGTCTAGAGAAATGATTTCTCCTTTTGCTACTATGATTATAATTAAGAAGCCTATTTTTCTTCACTCATTTTGATTCAACAATGTATCATTTATGACACATCAAAGAGGTCTTTTCAGGCTCTCAGTCAAGTGCATGGATATTTCTGAACATGTCCAAGAGCTGAATAAAATATTCATGAGCATATATGCCTCTTACACTATTTTCTCTTTTCTTGCACACAAAGCATATCTAGGGCAGAGGGGGAAAAAGGAAAAAGCAAAGGCCATAGAAACAAATATAGTGACAGTCTACCCCACCCCATTAGAAAAGCTGCTTTAACCTACAGCTCTTAGCGTGCCCAGTACTATAGCAATTTCCATACTCAACAAGGTCTTGTTCAGGCCTTTTCCACAGCTGGAGGTCTGATGCTTTGAGACCTTTATATAATATACCAAGAACTCTAGCAATTGTGCCATTCCCTACTGAGTTTGAAGAGTTTTTTGGGGCCCTGGAGCTCTGCAGCAACCTCTCCCATCCTAGCAGGGAAGCCTCTGCAATTTGAGGAGGGCATGAAAAGATCAGTAGAGGCACGGAGGGGAGAATTTAAGGTGCACGTTGTGCAGGCTGAGTTCACTGGCCATTATTTTAAGTTCTTCTAGATAAACACAGCACTTATTTTCTTAGACAAGACTCTATGTTGTTACTGAATAAAACAGTATTGAAAGCTATGTCAGATGTCCAAGGGCAGAAACAGTATTTCACTACAAGTCACCTTTTTCCTTAGGACTGTTGCATTTCTTTTTGTCATGAGAGCTTTCCAGAAACAATTTGTTAGCACAAAGAAAATAAGTGGATGGTATATAACCAGCATAACTAGATGGTATCCAATCCCCCCCCCCATCCCCAAAGCTTTTTGGGTTCTCCAGGAAATCACAAGTAGTAAACACAGATCTATGATTCACAGTATAAATATGTAAGAAGACCGTGTTTCCATCGCATTTTCTGTCCCTCCCGTCTTTCAGTTATTTTTTTTAAGGGACCTGGTTCCTCTGAAAGAAGCCCTTTTGACTGGTGCCTAAGAAAACTATGAGTTTCTCTGGAAAACTTAGCAATCTTTTCCAAGTGGTGAGTAAAATAGTAAAACTGTTTTGGGAGGCTATTTATTTATTAATTAAATTTATCTGCCACTCATTGTTGAAGTGATCGCCTATGGATATTCTAAATGGGAATGCCTAAAGTACAAGGCTGTGAGGACTCTCCGGATGCTTCACCAGATACCTCTCTAGATGTCATCTTGGAGCAGGATGAACCAGTTCCTGGCATGCTAAGAGCTGAGTTGGTGGATGGCTCTGAGCAGCCATCTATGAGGGAGTTGGTTGAAGCACAGCTGCACTAGAACAGTCCTGGAAAGCATGCAGCTGATCAGTGGTAAGGAAGAGCAACTCTGCCTTCTGCACTGATACAGGAACACATAGGGCAGAGAAAAGGCAGGAGCAGAGAAGGTCAGCCAGATTATTCATGGGGAGTCTCAAGATGACACTGCTTTAATTAGGCTAGATGTAAAACAAGTGTAAGAATTATTGCAGTGGACCTGAGTTTGGTACCCCTGTGCTAGGCAAATAACCACCATACTGATTTCCTGTTAATTCATTTATCAGCTCAGTCTACCTGCTATCCCTTTAATCAGGTCTTAACATGTGCTGCAAACGTAAAGCAAGAGAGTTTAAGTTACATTGCCATCAAGTCCTCGGCAATGTCTTTGGGCAACTCAAGCCAAATTACTCCACACAGATGAAAAGAGAAGAGAAAAGAAGGAAGAAACATATAGAAAGAGAAAAAAAGACCAATCATAATCTAATTAGTGAAATTCAACCATGTTTGTGTGGTGCTAAATGATCAGATTAAATGAACACATTAATAAACAACAATTAAAGCAGCCACATTTATATTTAATGTATATATTGTTTTGAATGATTAAGACACACTTTAAATATTTATGAAGATTCTCAATCTTCCCAGGTCACGATTGTCCCAAAGGTGCTTTCCCAAAAGGCAACTGGACTGACTTTCTCTTTCTTTCTTTCTTTCTTTCTTTCTTTCTTTCTTTCTTTCTTTCTTTCTTTCTTTCTTTCTTTCTTTCT
>JANHFL010007834.1:285001-295148 GCA_032468155.1 Oxyrhabdium leporinum
TTCTTTCTTTCTTTCTTTCTTTCTTTCTTTCTTTCTTTCTTTCTTTCTTTCTTTCTTTCTTTCTTTCTCTCTCACTCTCTCTCTCTTTCTCCTGTCTCTCTCTCTGTCTCTCTCTCTTTTTCTTTCTCTTTCACTTTTCACTCTTTCTCTCTCTTTCACTCTCTCCCTCTTTTGCTCTCCCTCCCTCCACCTCTCTCTCTTTACTTTTGAAAATATTTCATTTTTCATCCAAGAAGCTTCTTCAGGATGAGAAGCAAAACATTTTCAGGGAAAAAAAACCAAGAAAGTCCAGTTGCCTTTTGGAAAAGCACCTTTGGGACACCCAACACCCACTTTAAATATGTTAGTTAAGTTGGCCAAATTTTACTCATGAAAAACTGCTTTTGTACAACTTAACTTTATTTTCTAATATGGTCTACAGCTACCAACTACTCAGTGTTAACACATAAGAGGGGAAGATTAAAAAGACATAAGCATAGATCAAAGCAATAGCTGCTAAGACTGGCATTCCCAGGGCATGTCTGAGGAATCTTTATCAAGGAAAGTTAGCACAAAAATCCTTCTTCATAAGTTCACTAGGATAGGTGCCATCAAGTTTGGCTCAACCTTTGGGGACCATATGGACAAATGCTCACCACCTCAGTCTGTCCCCCAGAGATAATTCCTGGACAGAGTTCAGTAAATCTGAGGATACTAAAGGTTTATGAATCATGTCAATGATGCTGAGTTTGTGAGATTTATGAAGACACGAGAATACGTTCTTTATTATACAGTGTTCTCCCATCATACTAAATCTCACAAACTTTACATATTTAAAATACCCTTATGAACAAAAATCTGTACTTGAAACTGGCAGAGAACATGAACATCTACAGCATCTGGTAAATTTAAGTATGTATGCATAGTAATAATAATGACTTATGAAGGAATACACAGGTATAATATTTGCTGAGGTGTCTTTTATATACTTATAAAAAGCACTTGACATTTGCACTAGGTCAAATTGAGGTTCTTGGCATACTAATGGCACATATCCAATCTGGTTAAAATGAAGGAACCACTCAAATCTCAGTACTTAGATTACTTTGAGTTTCACAACAGATGAAGAATATGATTCATGATCATTTAGCGCTAAACAAATGGACTCTTTGCAGCAGGTTATATTACTCAAATTCATTGTTGTAAGTTGCCATATATATACTGTTGACAAAATTAGGGGCAATGCTTCAATATTAGACAAAATGTTCCCTAGAGCCAGCCACTGGTATAGTCTCCAACTCAATTAGTAGTGTTCCATAAATGGTATTACTCCGAGTAATACTTTATTATGCCAGTAAGAATCATACGTCAATCATAGGTTACTTGCACAAACTTATAAAACATTTCAAATAATTCTGCAACCATGAAAACTATATGTCTAACCAGGTTTTTAGGAATTTTGAGTCAACTAGTCCATCCAATTATATTTTTATTACCTCTTAATGATATTTTATAAAGGGATCACTGCATTTCATTTTATAGATTTCTGAAACATACATATACTTTGTTCTGTCTTAATACCATTTGATGGATTTTCATAAATATTCAAATGTAACTATGATGCAGTGCCTATAATGTATTATCTGAAATTTGCAATCCCATATTTTCTCATCATTTTAGTTGAAAAAGCTCTTGTAATCATAATTTTGAGGCAACTTTGGGAAGATAAGTGATACCAGTTTCTCTATAAAAATGAGGTTCTGTCAAACAAGTGAACTGAAAATTGAATTAATTGAACAAATGCTCTTTTCCATGATCAACAAAACCATGACCTGGCATAAAAAAAAGATAAAACTGAGATATAACTTACTTTCTCAATGTACAATACAGACATATTATACAAAACAAATATGGCAGATGCTTTTTTACATTTCCACAGTAATATACGATGAAAGGATTGACACATTACTGAGCATTTCACATATCTTCATGTGAATCAGTCAAGACTGAATTTAAATTGAAGATCTGAAATCCAAAAGCAACAAGATTTTATTCAAGCAGATTTGATTCAATAAAAGATTTCCTTGGAAGCTATAATGGAGAAACAGCCACATGCCTGCAGCTTCTTAATTTCTGACAGAATGGAATAAAAATAGCAGGGAACCCCTTAGTGGATATTAAACCTGCCAAGTTTCAGCTGGATAGCTTTGAGGGTTTCATTGCAATAAAATTCTGAAATATTCCCTCTGCATCTCTTTTAAGGCAGAGATAACAAGCTAAGGCAAGGATGACAGAAATGCAGCCTCCCTATTGTCCAGAGAAGAGCCTATATAAAAGTTGTACTGAACCAATGCAATGTTATACTTCAAGCTGAAAAGAAAATGTTCAAAAATTGAACATTTAACCTTTTCCCTAAATATCAAAGAGGTCACCACTTTCTGACCATTTGTTTTCTTGGCTACCTGGCTTTGCATTTCTTCTTTAGGCTTGGCAAGGTTACTTCCTGATGGGAATTATGCCGAAGGAGGCTCACTGCAAATACTCTGATGCTGGGTAATATTTGTAAAGGAGATAAGGTTCATTAATTAGCTAGTCCTGACAGGATGAGAGAGCTAATACCACTCAACAACCCGAACTGTGGAAAAGGTGGAAGGGGCCCTCAGTGTTGGTATGCAGATACATCTTAGAAATTCTGATTGTGTGTAAAAGTCTGCTTCTTTTGATTTCTGGAACAATTGATTGAAGTGAGATTTCTGAGGAAATGTTCTAGTTGTTAGGTGAAGCTCCAGCATTATTGTATTTTACCTCCCACTCCCTTTTATTTTTCTGCCTTGAGAAAGAAAGAGGATCCAGGCAGCCATATTGCTGTCTTGATTTGTCAGGTACAAGAAAGCAAAAATGACACAAGGAGCAGATCAGTGTGATAAGTTTATTGCTACTTGCCTATTGTTAGGAATCTTACTAGGCTAATGCACTCGCTACAGAAACTATTAGATAAATAAAAGAATAACAGAGTTGGAAGGGACCTTGGTGGACTTCCAGTCCAATTCCCTGCTCAGGCAGGAAACCCTTTACTATTCCAGACAAATGATTGTCCAATCTCTTCTTAAAAACCTCCAGTTTTGGAGCACCCACAACTTCTAGAGGCAAGTCATTCCACTGATTAATTGTTCTAACTGCCAGAAAGTCTCTACTAATTCTAGGCTGCTTCTGTCCTTGATTAGTTTCCATCCATGGCTTCTTATCCTGTCTTCATACTGCAAAGCTCTAGGGCAGATTGCTCTTCAGACACTTCCTCCCCATCAGTGATTCAAGGTTATCAGCTTTTTCTTTCCTCCCCTCAATTCAGCTCCAGATTCTACTACATGATTGTACCCTAATGCTGACAATAGTTGCTCTTGTTAGCTGTCCCAGATAAGCAAAATAATTAATACAGTATTTTCAAATGAAGATGAGATTTCAGTTATTAATAGATCTCAAAAAGTCTAGATTGTAAAACTGCCTTAAAGGCCGAACTTGCAAATCTGTCAATGAATCTGGAATTCCAGGTTCAGTATAGGACTTATCTGGTGTAGGAATTAATTAAGCAGTTTTTCTTATTAACTCTCCAATCAGTGTAATCATGAATTGAAATCCTATCATTGGAAACAGATGTGAGTGGTACATACTTTAAGTGAATATTACTACACTTGATCAACACACTATACAAACACATTAGAGATGAGTAGTGATTAACAATTCCATATTGTAACAAGTGCAGATATGGTTCACAACATAATGGCACTTGAAGGCCTGAGGTATCCAGGTTTAGAGATATCTAGGTTTAAACAGGATGATTAGGATAGTTTTTCAGTTACGTATTTATAGGATGGATATTTAATGAAAATCCAATAATGTAATGACTTTAGGTTATAATCTTTTGAGACAATAATGTCACAAAACTAAACCTTAATCTCCTTCCCCTTTTGATACATATATTGTATTCAGGCTTTTGCAAATTGTTACAACATTATTATTTCTGTGAAGGTCAGAGCTTAGTTTATTCTTTCTACATTTTTGCTCCCTGAGTTGGACAGGTTTAAGACTGTGGGAAGGAGGACAGAGTTAATGCTAGGGATGTGAAGAATGTAAACAAATCATAATGCATACATGCTAGGAATATACAGCATAGCAAGAAAATATGACTGTTATTCTAGTAAAACATAACTGTCAGAAAATAAGAAGGTCTCTTTTGAAACAATACTTATGGATCAAAGGTTGGATGGTTGCCTAGAAGGTCCAATCTTGAAAGAGAACTCAAAGCTGAAAAAACCAATTACAGCCTCGAAATGAAGGACTTTTGAACAGAAGCATGGACCTTTTGAAGGACTGTAGCAATACTGTAAAAAAGCTGCCAGTAAAACAGAGAAAAAATCCTGACATGAGCTTGCCTCCCAGATTAAAACAATGCACTCTAATTTCCAACCTGTTTGAATCAATTCTCAGCTTAAAAAGTCCTCCACATGTCTAATGACATTGATGTCTCATTTTATTGGTTGAAGGGCAAGGAGACTTATAGCTCTACTTTAGAATGTCTTTGAGATGGTTCAAATAGGGTAATAGCAGCACTGTGTTTAATTAAACTACCTTTAGTCTCAGTAGCAGCGCAGGTCAAAGGTCTTAAGGCCAACTGCTATGTCAGAAATGTAATTCTTGATGTTCGCCACTCAGAATTTTGGGTAGCTCAGTTATGACTGCTCCATTTAGGTGAGCTCACATCCATTTAAAATCATCTGAGGAACAGAAGTGTTTGGTGATTCTGTAGAGATAACCACAGCCTGGCATTTGAAGCAAAGCCTGGAGCCAATGGACGAATGTGGCAGATCTTCAGCAAATTCACTCCTTACATGAATGAAGATGTGTGGAATAATGCCAATATTGATATTCCTGCCTGTTCTGATCTTTCAGAAGTTGTTCTCTGTCCAATGCTATAGTAACTTGATAGTGCGGGATTGGCTGCTAAATTGTAACATTATTGGGGAGAGAAAGTAGGCATCTGCCCATTCCTCATATAAAGCTTTTAATGCAGAGAACCATGAAAACTGTAAATCAGTCATTACAACAACAAAAATACTAGCGCCACGCACTAAAATTATAATTCTTGGCACTTGTTATAAGGAAGAAATTATAGTTAAACATATCACATGATTCCCAACTAGCAGCTGGTTTCAGATATGCCCAGATGATCTATTGTTTTTCTTCTTGCCATTTTTGAGGTTATCCTACATATTATAGGATGCTATATATTGTCTTCCTATCAGTCTGTGAAACCATTTGAGTAATTCATTTGAGTGATGGAATACTGGAAGATAGGGCACCTCAATGGCACACCAACTGTACTATTCACTAAGACAGGGAAATATTATTCAACGCAAAATATTTAGATTAATAGTAAACATTTTAGGGTTTCTTCTTGTGCATATCAGATACAACTGGCATACAGTAATGGTGCCAAAGCATTAATGGCATTAATGACAACAGCTGTTCTTTTCAGTCAGAGAAACAAGGCTATGGCATAAAACAATTGAGCCTGCTTGGGATTTTAACAAATGCTTATGCCAATACAAGGAAACATAGACAATTCCTTGACAATGTTGTTGACCTTTTCCTGGAGACGTAAGGAATGGAAACCCCCCAAAAGGAAGATATTTATTGACACACACACACAGCCTCTCTTTCTGAGGCTAGATACTATTTTCACACCACATCATATGCTTCAGATAGCTATTAGATATTTAGATTGTAGCATAGCAGTCAGCATCAATGAAGATGCTACATTGCATTCATAAAAGTCAGAAATCAGCTGGTAATTTATTCTTTGGTAAGAATTATTCTTTAATGATTCTTTCTAAAAGAGGATCAGACCAGGGCATTTGCTGGTCCTTGACTAAATAGCAATAACAATAGCACTTAGACTTATATACCACTTTATAGTGCTTTACAGCCCTCTCTAAGCGGTTTACAGAGTCAGCTAATTGTCCCCAACAATCTGGGTGCCCATTTTACCGACCTCGGAAGGATGGAAGGCTGAGTCAGCCTTGAGCCTGGTGGGATTTGAATTGCCAAATTGCAGGCAGCCAGTAGTTAGTAGAAGTGGCCTGTAGTACAGCACTCTAACCACTGCGCCACTGAGACTCATTAAATGGTTGTATATTTGTGTTTAAGACATTTTCACATTCGTTTTTTGTGATCCTGCTAATAAAAATGAAAAAAAGATGAAAATATAGTCTCTCTCTCTCTCTCAGTCCACCTCCAATAATCCTACAGTCATTTACCTTAAACTAAACATTAGAATACACTATATCGTGGTACAGTTTAATAGAGTTAAAGAGAAAACAATCATATGTCTCATAAAGACAAATATGCAGAGTGATGGAAAGAAATGCAAGGACATGTTTCAGAAAACAATCCATTTAATGATAAACTTCACTGGAAACTGGAACTTCACTGGAACTTCACTTTTTTTAAATTTTCTTTTAATTTCCTAGATATGTGTTGCTTACTCTATCTTATGCCTTAAATTTCTTTGAAGACTATTTGAGTTGAAATTCTTTGGGTTTTTTTAAGACGCGTGTGTTGAATTGATTTCAAAAACTTCTGATCCATCTTGATTAGATGGCCATAACTATACACAAAGAGTGTAGAAAAGGAAATAACATTTCATCCAAATGGTGCTTAGTTAGCAAAGGCATGACCAGACAGATGGTTGGCACTGGATAGTTTGCTGGCCAGTATAAGTAAAGAAGTGTTATTTTTAATTAGAACAGACATTGATATCTTTCTCATGCAAATGATAACTTCTAACTAGCACTTCCCAAGCCATTCAGATCCCAGTGAAGATGGATTCTCACTGACAGTATTCACATGCAGTTGCTAGGCAACACAATTGGTCAGCCCAATCTTATTTGAATGATACGCTATTTTGAAGCATTATAGTAATCCTTTTCCTTTTCCTTTCCTTTTCCTTTTCCTTTTCCTTTTCCTTTCCCCTTCCCTTCTCTTCCCTTCCCTTCCCTTCCCTTCTCTTCCCTTCCCTTCCCTTCCCTTCCCTTGCCTTGCCTTGCCTTGCCTTGCCTTGCCTTGCCTTGCCTTCCCTTGCCTTCCCTTCCCACAATAGGGAATATAATTCTTGAACAAAAGTCCAATCTTTTTATATTAGGGCACCTTTTCCCCCCAAAGTAGCATGTCTTAGTATTTAAAATCAATAATTAGCATGTTGTAGAATGTCAGGGACTTTAATGGTATAACTGGAAGTTTGCCTATATATCTCTAGAAAATTATAAGCAGAGATTCCTCAGCTCAAATTGATAACCAGATGGATAAGTATGAAGCTAATGTTCTTTCTTATAAGGCCAGAATGTCAAAGTGAATATCTAATTAGGTTTCTCTTTCTCTGCAGCAGTTTGCTTGAGCCATAGAAAGCAGAAATAAATCAAGTATCAGTTAAAAAAAATGCCTCTAGGGGACAAAAAACACCCAAACAAGCTACAAGTCATTTAAATTTATATTAGAAAAACAGGGTGAAGGGTGAAGCTTTGCTATTATAAGAGATAAGAGTAAATAAAGTCCCTAGCTCATTTTATGCAGCCTGAAATACAATAAAGCACAATTTACATGGGAAATCAACATGCACTGTAAAGTTCCTATCAATATCCAAACTTCTTGGATATCTAAGCGAAAATCACAGTGGTTGTTCTTTTTAGTAGTAATGTTCAGCAGATTAATGATGGAAATAATTTTTTAACTGTCTTAGTCATGGACACACTTGGAGTTATTGGTCAGGTCTAAGACAATCAAATCATTTTCTTTTGTAAATTCACTCATATTTTATGTTTTTCACCTGTCTAAAATTAAGCTCTATTAAGTTCAGCAATGTTTCCATATTGGAAATTAAAATATCTATCTTAACTGCTGCATAAAACCCGTCCCTGTGTAGTTCTATACTGCCTATATTGAATCCTCCACATCTTGGTTCAATAATGTATTCTATTCGTACCACGACTGTTGCACACAAAGCTTCAAGGGGCAGCAATGGTCTTCATTTTCAGAAAAAATTTCACATCCTAAAACAGGAGTAGATTCTAACATGTTCATTTATACTGTCAACTAAAATACCCATTTGGACAAAACTACTATTTTAAGTCCTAAATTGCACCACAACATTCTGTAACTAAATGCAGATGTTGTAGATAAGTTCCAGATTCGTTCAGTAAGTATAAAACAGTTGATTTATCTAAAGATTCTTACAGGCTAAATTTCTCAACATATCTAGACTGAAAACTCTGAAACCAAGTTTTTTTTTTAAAGTTTCGCATATATTGGACTATGGTATAATAGAAGTGAGCAACATTTTTGTGATCAAGAATCACATTTAACATTTTGGGGGGATTGGGGAGTAAAGGGCGAGTGGGGATAAATCCTATGTTCAGGTAAGAATGAATTTGGAGGTGGGAAAGGTCATTCATTCCTAGACTATAACATAGCAGAATAACAGACTTGGAAGGGACCTTGGAGGTCTTCTAGTCCAACTCATTACTCAGGAAAGCCCCTGGTCAGGAAAACTGCTGTCCCACTGTTCAGGAAATCCTATACCATTTCAGACAAATGGTTGTCCAATCTCTTCTTAAAAACTTCCAGTGTTGGAGCATTCACAACTTCTGGAGGCAAGTTGTTCCACTGATTAATTGTTCTAACTGCCAGGACATTTCTCCTTAGTACTAGGTTGCTTCTCTCTTTGATTAGTTTCCATCCATTGTTTCTTGTCCTGCCTTTAGGTACTTTGGAGGATAGCTTGACTCCCTCTTTTTTTTTGTGGCAAGCCCTGAGATATTGGAACACTGCTATTATGTAACCCCTAGTCCTTCTTTTCATTAAACTAGACACACCCAATTCCAGCATTCCATCTTCCATTATTTCTAGCTGTCATAATGGTCTACTTTGGAAAACTGCAGAATTGTCTTTCTCTCCCACTCCTAACAAGCACTAGGGTACATAACACTATTCTAAAAGATGGTAGCATCAGTAATTTCTCAAATGGCATGGGTGGTATGACTGTATGAGCAGGAAACTGTTGGATTACAATGTCAGAACTACAGCTTCATCAGCCTTTAAACCACTATTGTTCATTATTCTCAGTAGACTAGTGATAATGTCAACAATGTACATATCAGTGTTTATGTTGCCATTAAATAATAAAAGAGTAAATTACGCATTTGCATGCACATGTAAGTATATAGGTTCCCACTTCCATTTAACTGAATGAATCAGGGCTTACATCAAAATGAAAGCAAGAAACAGACCAAACAGTGAATTTAAGATTTTGATATTTTTATGAAAGTACACTAGAATTCTTCACTGAAGACTGATAATTACATATAAATGATATGGCTTCCACATATTATGAAAGAA
Source organism: Oxyrhabdium leporinum (assembly GCA_032468155.1). Lineage (NCBI taxonomy): Eukaryota > Metazoa > Chordata > Lepidosauria > Squamata > Cyclocoridae > Oxyrhabdium > Oxyrhabdium leporinum. The sequence continues at coordinate 294,428 of JANHFL010007834.1, forward strand.
TGTCATAACCACTCATACCAATGGATGTACAGATAGTAACCATGTCCCAGCTGATAAAGATATCAGCAACACATCTTCACAGCATCCTACTAAAGCTCTTTGATTGATGGATGGATGTTGGTAAGGACAATGAGGCTGAGGCTATTTGAGTACTACTGGGGGGCATTTACATTCCATCTGTTTATCTAGAGAAGCAGATGTGGCTAAGCATTTAAAGGACAGGAGCAAGATCAGTGTATCTTTCCACTTCTGCAACACTGACATACTAATTATAGCATTCAGGATTACTCAGATGATTTAATTTAGTAAAATTAAGCTTAGTGCTTAGGAGAAAAAGAAGGATGGCCTTAAAAAGGATCACAGGTTTCCATTTTCAAATAATCACTGCAATTCATATGCTCCAGATATCTTATTTTGTTTTTACTTACAGTAAGAACACTTGTGACCATCTTACTTACAGTAAGAACACTTGTGACTTATCTGAAGCTAGATAAGGAAAAAAACTTGTACCTAATGATATGATTAAAAGATGGTGGCAAAGTGGCAGAGTATTTATTGGCTCTTTGCTGTTCTCTTGTGGTTTTCCAGATGTTTGCAGTCTATTTATGGTAGTCAGAGCTATGGCTATGAAAGAGTGACACATAAAGTGTGTGTGTGTGTGTGTGTGTGTGTGTGTGTGTGAGAGAGAGAGAGAGAGAGAGAGAGAGAGAGAGAGAGAGAG
>JANHFL010007835.1:18743-29411 GCA_032468155.1 Oxyrhabdium leporinum
ATAAGTTGTAAACCGCCCCGAGTCTTCGGAATGGGGCGGTATATAAATGTAAAAATAAATAAATAAATAAAAAATAACCTGGCAGATGTTTTTGATGTTTGATAGTCATGGCCTGACTTGTTCAGTATCGTTGATAGAGGAACCAATGACAAACAGTAGTGATGACAGTGAGTGTCCTTGAAAGATTCCTCTCTTGATATTAACCTTTCCAAGTCTATTGCCACTAACCAGCAACTGTGTCTCCTATTGTGCCATTGATCTTTGCACAAAGCTTCTGATTTTCGAGTGACTCCTGTTATTTCTAGGCCCTTGATTATCCAAACATGTGGCAGAGAATCAAATGTGTTTTTGAAATCAATCCAAGTTACATTCAAGTTGGTCTTCCTTCTACTGCAGTTTTCCAAAATCATCTCATCTATTAGGAGCTATTATTTTTATAATGCAACTTCATATGCTAATATTAAATGTGATATAATATTACTATTAATAATATTACCCTTGTTGTTATTATTATCGGTAGTCCTTAACTTGCGACCTGTTTTGCCACAGTTGTTAAACGAATCACTGCCGTTGTTAATTGAATTGTGTGGTTGTTAAGCAAATTTGGCTTTGCTTGTTAGAAGCCAGCTGGGAAGGTCACAAATGATGATCACATGATCCCAGAATAGTGGAACTGTCATAAATCAATGCCTGTTGCCAAGCACCCAAATTTTGACCACATGACCATGGGGATGCTGCAACGGTTGTAAGCATGAAAACTGATGATGAGTCACTTTTTTTTCGGTGCCGTTGTATCTTCAAACGGTCACTAAACAAATGGCTGTAAGTCGAGGGCTGCAGTATGCAGCTCCATGTGCTGTAGAACAAGTCCCTCTTTCTGTTCCAAGGCCCTGTCGCTGGTGGTATCCTGGAGGTGGCGAAGAAGGAAGCGGTAACTTTGCCATTGTGAGTGGCAGTGCAAGACAGGAAACAAAAAACACTTTGTGGCTAGCACGTTGATTGGCAGCACCAGGCGTAGATGGGCCAAATATTCTGCCCGGTTTCTTACAACTTCCCCCATCCTGCTATCTCCCAGATGTGCTTAATTATAGCTGCCATCCATTCTCTATTGCTAAGAGTGATGGGGATTGTAAATACAGAAAGAGCCAACTGATACGGGGGGGGGGGACTTTCATAAGACGGAGCTGAGAAGGACTCCCCTCCTACCCAGTGTGTGTGATTTGGCTTGAACGGTAGGTCTCCTTTTGTTGTCGGTGCTCATTCCATGAATAAGTGTGCTGAAGGTAAAGGAAGTACTTCTGAGCGAGTCCAAAGTGCACATCTGGAACAGGGGCCACAGCTTTTGTAAACACAGTTAGTAACCCCTTCCCATTTCTGAAGCAGCAAAGCTGTTTTGCGGCAGCTCCCCTACTGAACTGCAAGCGTTGAGGCCTGCTTTGGCCTGCAGTGTTGAAATGAATTGGGACTCCCTCTTGGCCAGCTGAATGAGCTGGCAGGGCAGCTGGAAATAATTATTTCATCTAGAAGGAGAGAACAGGGCTCAGGCAGAAAAAAAAGTAGAGCTGGCACTTCCTCCCCCCACTTTCTTTCTCTTTCTCCTCATTCCCTCCCGCTTTTACTCCAACATCTCGGTCTCCTTGGTCATTGGAAAGTTTCCACTGGAAGCCAGACTAAGGTCTGGGGAGTGCTAATTTTTCCCTCCCTCCCATGCTGCAGCCAGAAGGAGCTCCAGATCCTGAAAATAAAAAAAAATAAAAAACTTGGGGGATACAGAGATAGAAAGAGGGGGTTACTCCATTTCTTTCTTAAATACTTAAATTTGACTTCTACAGAACTCTGTTCCATCTGCCCGCTAGATTACATTCCTATCACATCACAAAAATTAAAATCTTCAACATTCCTATCACATCACAAAAAATAAAATCTTCAAGCTGTAGTTTCCAATTTGCCAATTCTTAAAAGAGTTAGTACATCGGTTTTAACCCGTTTTAAGGTTAGGATATAGTTTTCCTGGAGCAATGGGGAAATCTTTGGGAGTAGAGTTATACTGCATGTAACTTTAGACTTACATTCGGCCTCCCACGACAAAACACTTATAATAGTGAGAAGGAACAGATGCTTCACACTTTCCTCTCAAAGTGCTGCTCTGATACAGCACCAAGAGCTGGGCTTGCAAGATCAACATAGCTCTAGAACTTGGGTGGACTTCTAGGTGGCCAAGGATCATCCATGGACCTTATTGAGGAATGGTTCAAGAACCTCAGTAGATCCAGCAATTACACAGAGAAGTTGAGGCTAGATTTTTCCATTTTTCTTTGTGAGGGATGTATAGATTGGAATGGTTTTCTTTGCTTTGCAAACTATTAAGCCCATTTTAAGGTTGGGGTATAGTTTTCATGTGTTGCCTACTTCATAATGAAGAGCAACTCTGCAGCAAGATCTATACTTCCACCTTGTTTCATGTGTCACCTACTATTTCTATTTCATGTGTCACCTTCACACGTCACCTACTATTTCTACATCATGTCAACTCCCAGCAGCTAACACAACTTCCACCCATGTTTTCTGGCAGTGAGTCAACAGTGTTTTTCTCTCTTGTTCCAGTTCAAGCCATGCTGCTATTTTTCAATGCCTTGTAAGCAACACCCCACCCCACCCTACCTGGGTACTGCAGCCTCTCCAGTTGATTGGTCTCTGCTCTCCATAGGCATTTTATTTTTACAAATTTAGCTGAACCTTCTAGTTCCTTTCCCTTCCCCTTTCCCCTTTCCCCTTTCCCCTTTCCCCTCTTCTCTTCTCTTCTCTTCTCTTTTCTTTTTTCCCTTTCCTTTTCTTTTTTCTTTTCTTTTTTTCTTTTTTTCTTTTCTTTTCTTTTCTTTTCTTTTCTTTTCCTTTCGTGAAGTTTATTGGTGGAACAGTGGCCTATCATGGATACTTCTCCCTTACTTGACTTTTCCGATTAGTGGAAATTGAGAAAAAATTCTGCCACTTTCCCCTTGTAGCCCATGTGTCAGAAAAAATGGTAAAATTGAATTCTTGTCTTCCCATAAAGAAACAGGATAATCCACTAGTTGGCCTATTTGGTAAGCAGAATATGGGACTATCACTGTGGCCAAAGTAAAGAAATGGGTTTAGAGAAGGATTTCTTAGGCTGGTTTCATTTCCAGCTGGTTTATGCATGGAAGACAAGTGGCAGAAAACTGCAGTTCAGAAAAAAATTTATGGCGGATTTCAGCCATTGTGTTGAATGACACTTTGGAAGCTTAAAAAAAGAATGGGGTGAAATGAGGATTGTATGGAGTTTGGTGAAATGTTTTGGCATCTTCACAGGGGGCTGCGGGAAGGAAATGACAAGAAGTTCAGAATAAAAACTACATTTTTCTTCAGCTCCCTCCACCTTTCCTCCTATTAATTCTTCTTCTGCCTGCCTTCTCACACTTTATCCAGTCTAAAAACCAGTAAGTTTAATTCCAAATGTTTTGAAAAGCAGTGTCCAGGTGAAGGATGCTAATGAATGGGAGTAAGACACATTTGGCAGAAGAGTTTCAATTAAAAGGTTGAATGGAAGAAGACTGAGACTGAGACTAAGCCTCTGCATCTCCTACACAGCAGTTTCTTCCTCTTGGATGTTTTGTGATGGAAAAGGGCTCTAGAGTGCCAGTTCTTTTATGTACTGCTAGTATCACTTCTCGTGTTGCTACTAGAGACTGGTTAGGAATCTTTCTAGATGGAGCAGAAATGAAAACTAGGTCTGTTCTCTTTCCTAAGAGTAGGAGGGAAAAGATACACCTACTTTACTCCTGGAGAATTAGACAGTATTTCAACAATAAATCTAAGAAAGAATTGTTCTGAAAAGGATAAAATACTATGGAGGAGAAGGGACACTCTTACAATTATTGAGATTAATTCTTGTCAGTACATGAGTTAGTTTGGTAATATTGGGAAAGGGCTCACTTTGGGAAAGAGCTAACCAAAATAAGCAGTTGAAGAAATATAAACTTTCACAAGATGTCTTAGGTTGAAAACACATATGCCTTGACATTAGTGACTGCATGGGCACCAGCCAATAAGTATTTTTGTATCGGTCACCGTAATTTGACACAGAGAAATGCCACTGGCAAAAGTATTGTATTTAATCTGCAGCAACCAGATTGCCATCTAAAACACTGGAAAAATGAGACCTCACCACAACAGAAGCATGATTGGGGTGGGGGAAGGCTTCCTTATCTCTTACAGCAAAACAATTCCAAATGTGACATCCTTTCTTAAAAAGAACAGTTTTCACAAATCCCTTTACACTGTTTGCACTGGCGTTTTAAATACTCCGTGGAGCCAAATGTGGTCTTGCCTTGGACTAGAGTCCAGGTTCCAAAAAGGCAATTGAAATATCCACCCAATATAATCTGATATTGTTCAGTGACTGAGATCTTATTGTACACCCAGAGGAGGTCTGTTCCAGTTCTTCCATCTTTGCTTCAAAGAGTGAGATCAGGAAGTAAGAGAAGAGCAAGGGGTTGTTTTTTCCCCCCTTCTGTCTGAGATTCTGGAAAGTTACTGGAGGCAATATTAGGTTAGAATTGGTCAAACAATCTGGCTTGGCCTTGCAAATCCTTAAATTCGAGTAGTATAATGATATATGGCATTCAGCAGTGGGCTATATATAGGCTGTATTTTTAAAAGTAATACATGGGGTCAGGATGAAGATTACATTTGATTTTAAATGTATTTAATAAAGCTGATCTTGAGTCGTGTGTTAAGTATTTCTCCCCTTCTTTCACAATGAAACGTATAGCAAATTTGGGGAGTCTTTGGAGCTGCACCCAGAGCTTTAGGGGCTGCAGAGATCACATCTTTCTGCTATATTTTGTAACTGCATTCAGACCATTTATAAGCAGACCGCAGAGTGGCAGAGAATTGTGAGTCTGAGAGAAACTAAGTTTTGCCTTCTCTGTTGGCATATCGGGCATTGTGAACTCCAGTTGCCAACCTGAGCTAGGTTGCAGGTTTTAAACATTTTGCCCCTGAACCATAGGAAAGGTTGACTAGAGATGGAGGGCAGGAGGCAATAACAGTGAAGAATGAAAACAAAACAGTGAAGGCAAGTGTTCATCATAAGGGATACAAAGAAACATGGAGTGGGTTGGGAGGTGAGAGTGGAGATGTAAGAAAAAGGAAAAATACAGCAAAGAAGTGTACTGTACAGGTATAACCGTTTGTTTAGCAACTGTTTGAAGTTACAATGAAGTTACAAAAGTGACTTATGACTGGTCCCCATACTTATGACCAACGCAGCATACCCGTGGTGATGTGGTTAAAATTCAGGGACTTGGTCACAAGCGTTGTGTTTACGATGGTTGCAATGTCCCAGGGTTATGTAATTTACATTTGTGACGTTCCCAGCTGGAGGAAAATCAATGGGGGAACCTGGTTTTATTTTAACAACTGCAGTGATTTACTTAACAACTGTGGCCAGAAGGGCAATACAATCGGGTGCTATTTGTTTAGCAACTTCATTAATGAGCAACAGAAATTCTGGTCCCATTTGTCATAATAAATCTAGGATCACCTGTACTTGTATCTGCCATTTACCTTTTCAATTGTCATCCCTTCCCCATTTGCACCTAACTATGGCATAGTTTAGCTTGTTTGATAGAGATGGTGAAGGCACCAGGCTAGAAACTGAGAGACCATGAGTTCCAGTCTTACCATAGACAGAAAGCCAGCTATGTGACCTTGGGCCAATCACCCTCTCTCAGCCCTAGGAAGGAGGCAATGGCAAGCCACTTTGGAAACTTTGCCAAGAAAACTGTAGGGATTGGTCCAGGCAGTCACCAGGAATCAACACTCTCTTAAAGGCATACACATACAGAGATCCATTACAGATAGTCCTTGACTTACAACAATTCATTTAGTGACCATTCAAAGTTACAACAGTACTAAAAGAGGGACTTATGATCATTTTTCACTCTTAAACTGTTGCAGTATCCCCACAGCCACGTGATCAAAATTCAGATGCTTGGCAACTGACACGTACTTGTGGTGGTTGCCATGTCCCAGGGTCAGATGATCCCCTTCTGTGACCTTCTGCCAAGCAAAGTCAATGAGGAATCCAGATTCACTTAACAGCCTTGTGATTAACTCAATGAATGTGATGATTCACTTAACAAATTTGGCAAGAAAAGTCGTAACATGGGGCAAACTCACTTAACAAATGTTTCGCATAGCAACATAAAATTTTGGGCTCAATCAGGATCACGGACTACCTGCGTTAACATACTTTCTCCACTTGAACCTAGCCTATTTTCTTCCTTTTGATTCCCAGCCCAAAAGTGATAAAGGTTTCAGCCATCCATAGATGTACTGCTGCTGAAGCATTCTTTTTCCTTCGTTACCGCACTACCCAAACACAATCTCAAATCACAATTAACTTGGATGGAACTCAGGGGTTTATAGGGAATGGGACCAGGGGCCAGGGGAATCAGAATAGAGTCTTGAAACGGAGACAGCAAATTTCATACCCATTTAAGTTTCTGCCAGCTTAAGAATGGGTGGTAACATTTCACCTCAGCAGTGTGTGTGTGTGTGTGGGGGGGGGACACACCCTGTGACACTTTCCCACTTTCTCACTTAGGGCAGTGTCTCATTTGTCAGCTGGGCATACCACTAGGTCATGTTTTGGCTAAATAAAGCCTGATTGCATGTGTTCCGAGTTATCTATTACTAAATTGCATCTGTTGATTGGTGCCTGGGTTTTTCTTTTGATGTCGGTCATGGTTTTTCTAGCTAAATTTGCCATTGACAGGCTCAGTGTGAGTAGAAATCTGTGAATAAGCACTGGGCAAATAAATACATATTTTCAGTAGTGTAGACAATTCCCAAGATATCCATCCGCCAAACTTCGTTGCATTCCCTTCTCCGGCTCATTGTCCCGAGGCTTTTAGCACAAGGAAGGAGACCTTTTCACAGCTCTCCTCTGGAGCTGCTCTTGGTTTCCTTGGCTGGAATATGAATATGGGGGAGGCCAAGAATCAAACAGCCTCTGAGAGTGCGGCAGGCCTCTTATCTCCATCCTTGCTTAACACGGTTCCTCCACATCAGCCAGCTACTGGTGTTGAAGAGATGAGGGAGCCAGCTGGCTACTCCTCCACAGGACTGCGTCCTGCAGCAGATGAGCAGGAAATGAGAAAGGAAAAATTCTCCAAGCGGGGAGTTCTGTAGAGCCTGACTATAATTTTATGTGACTACTACCTTTATAAAAAAAAATAATCTTATTATTTTGGTTTACAGTCTGGAATAAGTCTACAGTCATATCCAGCTGTTGTCAGAGAGAGAGAGAGAAACCAAACCAAGATCCAGCCCAATACAGCTAGTCCTCGATTTATGACCACAATTGAACCCAAAATTTCTGTTGCTAAATGTAATGTTTGTTAAGTGAGTTTTGCTTCATTTGTTGCCATGGTCGATAAGTGAATGGCTGCTGTTGTTAAGTTAGTAACGTTGTTAAGTGAACCTGGCTTTTCCACTAACTTTGCTTGCCAGAAGATCACAAATGTGCTGACAAGAACCCAGGACACAACAGCTGTCATAAATTTGAGTCAGTTGCCAAGCATCTGAATTTGGATCACGTGACCATAAGGATGCTGCAATAGTCATAAGTGCGAAAAACTTTCGTAAGTCACTTTTTTTCAATGCCATTGTAAATTGAGGACTGCCTGTATCTTTTGTTCCATGATGAGAATAGCAGTTCCCTCTTTGTACTCAGGCCTGCTCTTGCAAACCACGATGCCTATTGCCCTGGTATTTATTTTAGCATCGGAGGCATAAAAATATTGCTTTTTAAAATCCCAGAGATATTTCCTATCATTATCAATGAACTGCAGTCTGATTCTCAGAGCAATCCTGTTGTCTGTTGATGTAGAAATACATTTTATTCTCTTCAGTTACTTCCCTGTAAGCATCCCTTGCAGATACAACTTGGAAATAAGCATTAGTTGTTTAAATCGGTTCTTCCTCACTATTGCGTGTGTCCCTACCCTTAGGAAAATGTGGCATATAAGAACAGAAGATTGTTCCTCAACTGTGGGCTGCTTGTTGAAGGCTGCCTTGAAAATGAAGCCATTGTTTGGCAAATTCCACCCGCTCTATACCATGGGGAGACTCCATAAAACATATCCTGTGCCTTCTATTCCTTTCCAATAATATCCTAAAGGAAGGCAGCCCAGGGACTCTTCAGTGCAGTCTATCAATAGCCAATATCTCCAAAGCATTATTCCTAGACAAACACTCAGTGCCACCATAATTGAGGCCAGAGGAAACAATTGCATGAAGATTAATCTGGTGGCCCTTTTTGAAGAAGGAAAAGTGTTTCCCAGAGGGGGGAATGGAATAGTAGTGAGGAAACCCTCTCTCCCTCCTCACCCCAAAAGTAGAACTCTGTAATGTGAGCTCTAGGGCAAATGTCTTCAGAAAGGGGGGTGGGGGTGGGTGGGACACCAGGATAACTACAGACCAGTCAGCTTCATGGCAATACTGGAAGAGATTATTAAACAGTCAATTTATGTGCATGTTGAAAAAGAAAGTGGTAGGAGCCAGCATGGATTTATTAAAAATAATTCATGACAAGTTAACCAGATCTCTTTTTGGGATAGAGTGACCAATTGTCTGTGAAATTGAGTACTTGATTTCAACAAAGCATTTGAAAAAAATCTTCTATGAGATTCTACAAGTGGAGATGGACATGGTTATGCCTTGGATGGATGCAGGGCTGGTTGATAACCTCTCAAATGTCAGCAATGCTCAGCATCACGATGGAAGCGCTGAGTGATGTTCTGCAGAGCTCTGTTCTAGGGCCTGTGGTGCTCAACAGACTTAAAAATGGGTTGGATGAGGGGTTAGAAAATACGGTTATCAGATGTGCAAGACAACACCAAGATAGGAGGGACAACAATTCACTCAAAAGACAGTATCAAGATTCAGGGGGTTCTTGACAAAACGGACAAGGGATATAAACTGACAAGAGGAATTTCAACAGGAACATATAGTCCTTCCTTTGGATAAGAAAAAACAAAGTCATAAATCGAGAATCATGGGAGACCATATTAGCAGTATCTGCAGGAAGGATCTGGGTGGCTTGATGGATAACACTGAATATGTTCCAACAGTGTAATTCAGCTACAACAAACAACAACACCAGAACAAATGCATAGATAATCAACACAAAATAAGTTAGCATTCAGAGAGTCATGCTAAAACAATTCATTGTTAACGATGGGAAAAATCTCTGAGGTTTTTAAAACTATATTTTGTTTTTAGGCCTCCAATGCGAAAATACTCTGCACTAAGTCAAACTATGCCTACAATGTGGCATCCAGTTCTGGGCACCTGCATTTTAGGGACAGCACTGAAGCAACCCAGATGATAAGGAACCTGGAAAGAAAAAACTTATGCGAAACAGTTGGTGGCATTCAGTATATTTAGCATTTCAAAATTTACTTTACTACCTCTGGCAGTAGAGTAAGGAAGCAGCAGATGACAAGTGGGCGCTTAACCCTTCCCCCAACAGCTGTTTCCTTTTTCCAAAATGCAGAAGACACATTTGAGACCCAGTTATTGTGGGGGGGACGGGGACCTGCTTCAGTTTGAAGAATCTGCTACAATTATATTTTTAACAGAATTAATAGAGTTGGTCTTCTGGTTCAACCCCCTGCTCAGGCAGAAAACCCTATAGCATCTCAGACAACTGGTTGAACAATCTCTTCTTAAAAACTTCCAGTGTTGGAGCACCCACAACTTCTGGAGGCAACAAGTTCCACTGATTAATTGTTCCGTCAGGAAAAAGCTGGTCCATAAGGGCTACACTTGTATTTGCTTGCATAGAACAGTTTGGTTCTAATTCTCTTGACAACAGGGGATGAGCTCAGTCAGTCAAGCCCTAGTCATCTCCTGGTTGAACTACTGCAATGTGCTCTACGTGGGGTTACCCTTGAAGAGTATCTGGAAGCTTCATCTGGTGCAGAACATGGCTGTGCAGGCGGTTATTCGGGCTCCTAGGTTGGCTCATGTTACACCGTTATTCTGTGAGCTGCACTGACTGCCAGTTTGCTTCTGGATCCAGTTCAAGGTGTTGGTTACCGCCTTTAAACCCCTGCATGGCATGGGTCCAGGCTGTCTGAGAAACTGGCTCATCCCAATGGCATTAGTCTCCCCCCCCCGCCCCATGACAGCAGAAGGGGCATGGCGTAGGCCCATAAACCAAGGAATTTTGGCTAGCGGGGTCCAGAAGAAGAGCCTTTTGTGCTGTGGCTCCTGCCTTCTGGAACATAGTGCCCCTTCCCCCTGGGGTCAGACTTGCTCTCACCTTTTTGGTCAACTATGTCAAGTAGCCTGGGGCCCCATTGGGGGTGGGGAACATTGAAGGTGGCTGAGGGAATAGCTCACTTCCTCCCTTTATGCACTTGGCTCCCTCCATCTCCATCTGGCTTAGTTTTATTTTCTTTAATTAAATGTTTCGATTTAAGATCTTTATTTGTTCTTTTAATGTTATATACTGCATTTGATTCAATGTCTGTTAGCTGCCCAGGCTCGCCTTTGGCTAGGTGGGTGGCATACAAGTCTGATGTTAGATAGATAGATAGATAGATAGATAGATAGATAGATAGATAGATAGAT
>JANHFL010007835.1:32045-47987 GCA_032468155.1 Oxyrhabdium leporinum
ATGGATGGATGGATGGATGGATGGATGGATGGATGGATGGATGGATGGATGGATGGATGGATGGATGGATGGATGTACAGACAGACAGAGCCTGAGCGCAGTGCCTTAAACATTAACACAATAGGGGCCACTCCAGAATGGAGAGGCTTTAGCAAAAGAGAGCGAAAGATGCCTGATAGAATACTTCATAGTGTCTGTTTGTAAGACTGGGAAGCTAAGAACCTTTCCCTGCTGTTCAGTTGAAGGGCTATCCATCTTTCTATCCTTGAGACAGTTCATAACTGCACTGGCCTGAAATTTGTCAACCCAAGTGCCAATCCCTATTCTGCCTATATTATATACATTCCAGTCACTGAGAAATGGCGTTGTCCTGATTATGTGTGTGCAGCATATGGTAGGCAAAATGATTGGTTAGGTTAATCTGGTTTAGCTGTCCTCTCTTCAGTGGATCAGTGGCTCCTGAGAAAATAGCCATTAATCACAGCTGCATATCAGGAACAGATGAGTCTCACTTCCAGACTATCTATTGGCTACTTCGTGTGCTCATAATCCAAATCTGATCAAGCATTTCTTTTCTTTTTTTCTGAAGGAATCACTAAGGAAACCAAATTTTGCAATATTTCCTGAGAAATGCTTCTGTCTTTTTTAGTTACCATATTGCAATCATCTGCAAATGAGGCAAGAGAAGGTGCTCGCTTTTGTTTCTGTTTCTGTGTTTCTTACGATATTATTTGTACTCTGTTTTGTTTTGTTATATCTGCTCTTCATTATTTTATATCCTACTATACTTACTGTCTTTCTGTCTTACGTATAGATATAGAAAAATGCATAACAGTTCTTCTTTTAGATATGTTATTGTATCTGGCCTTAGGGCTGTAATAAACTGATTGATGGATTGGTATTTCTTATGATGTTTTAACTGTTTACCACCTGGGTCCTTTGGTTCTGGTGACTTTATAAATCCAATAAATACTAATAACATTATTCGCTGGGCAGCCTAGCACTATAATACAAAGCTACACAACGGTGGTCCCCATAGCTTCCCCAAGCATATCTTCAAAAGTAATCTCAAAATGCATAGCTAAATGTCTATGGATATTCTCAGTCATCCGGGTCATGATTATCCCAGAAGGTACTTTTTCAAGAGGCAACTGTACTTTCTGGTTCTTTTGCAGATGTTTCGCTTCTCGTCCAAGAACATGAGGAAGAGCTGAAGAACCTTCTTGGATGAGAAGCGAAATGTCTTCAAAGAAATACAGAAAGTCCTGTTAAAAAAGCATCTTTGGGACTTCAAAAGTAATTATGTATTAGCCTGAAACATTTTGATTACTGGCCTCTTGACCGTTACTTCTGTGACAGGGATACTGAAAGATCACTGATACCTTGAGGCTGCTGCTGGGTATTTTGGAATAAGGGAGAAAGACTACTATAGCACTGGTGCTTCTAACGACAATTAAGCCTCTCTTACTAATAGATTGTGGACAAATTGAAAAGCGTTTGTCAAGGAAAGAGGTTGCCATGATGAAAGGTAAGTGGGGTCATGGCCCCAAGCAAATATTCCATGTTAACTAGCCATCATTTTATATTAGAGAATATCAATCTCCAAAAAGTGCCTATTTCTCGAATGACTTACTATATGAACAACTAAAACAAATCTATATTTCTTTCCATTCTCTTTTCCTCATCAGTCCTGCAGGAAACAATGGGGCTAGCATAATATAGAGGAGTTACATGGTCATAGTGTGGCCTGCCCATAACTGCTGGTGCATCACAATCCGGACCTTCTAGAATGGTCTCCAAGGGTAGCCCCAGGAATAGGGGATTGAGGTTTCCATACATGAGGTGACTGTGAGAAAGGCCTCCCAATTCAGGAATAGGCACAATTGGTGGTACATGAGACAAGGCTATGTGAATGCCTTCCTTCTGGGTCAGGGCCTGTCTTAGTTATATTTAATATATCTTCCATGCAGTGGCATGCTACTTTGGCCATTCTAAACACCTTGCCATGAGAGACTAATTCTTTTCCAGCTCCTTGAGTAGGGAGTAGTTGTATGCTCTATTCACATCCATGTAAAGGTGCATAAAATTGTCCCCAACGGATTCCAACCCAAGGCAAATAAATATAAGAGCACCAAATCATAGGCAACAGGCAGATTCATAATGGAATAGATACTTACGTGAACTTTCAGTTGCTTAACTTACTTAGCTCTTGTAGTACCCTGGCAATTCTCTTGTGGTACTCAGTTTGAGACTTGCTATTCTAGGATTTGTAAGTCTTTGGCTTCCCTTGGGTGAAAAGCCCAAGGGCATGTTTTACAGGTACAAATAGTCCTTCCTCTTTCCTCCAAGCTGTTTAGTCCCAGTGGAGGGTGAGCTTTGTTATAATGCTGTTTGACTTCCTTACATCACAATAGTGTTTTTGCAGTATGACTTTGGGGAGTGGGGGGAAGTGGCGAAGGTGAGCTTCCCATCCAGGTAATTTGAATGGGAAGCTCACATGGGTTTCTTTCATAAACCAAGCTTGCATAGGCCTAACACTCCTTCACACAGCTCTGGATCTAGTTTCTTTATTAGCTATGCACACCGCCCTAGGCTAGGTACATCTCAATTTGTGGGAATTGAAGCTAATGATCACAGCCTTTTTTAGAAAAATGCAAGAAAAGCCTGTTCATTAGCTGAAAGTTCATTTAAACATGCTCTTTTGTAATTTACTGTGCTCACCATCTTCCTTTTGTAAGGCTTGAGGCAATTTCCCCCTTCCCTTAAACTTAAAAAGAGACTTTTGGTACATCCCGTCCAAACACCTCCTAATACAGGTAGTCCTCTACTTACAATGGGTCATTTAATGACCATTCAAAGTGATGGTACTGTAAAAAGTGACTTATGACCAAAAGTCAGGACCTTTGCAGCATCCCCATCCTAGACCCCTCCAGCCAAAATTCTTTAACCGACGGGGTCCATAACATACCTTCCTTGCCTAACTGAGTGGGATGGGGCCATGTATTAGGCCAGGGGTGTCAAACTTGATTTCAATGAGGGCCGCATCAGGGTTGTGTTTCACCTTGTGGGGCCAAGGGGGGCCTGGCCAGGGTGAGAGCGGCCAGCTTGATGTCACGCATCGAGGCTCCATTTTCGATCCCGGGCTCCATTTTTAACCACGACAGCCCTCCCAGGCTCCGTTTTCAGCTGCGACAGCCTTCTGCAGCTCTCTGCCAGCAAAAATGGAGCTCGGGGAGGCCGCACAACGCCTGCCTGGGCTCCGTTTTTGGCCACGACGGCCTCCTGCAGCCTTCTGCCAGCAAAAAGGGAGCTTGGAAGGGCCGTGCACAGCCTTCCCAAGCTTCCTTTTCTCTGGCAGAGGCACCACGGGCTGGTCCCTTGCTGTTTCCAGGGTGGGCCCGCAGGCCAGATCTAAGCATGCCGTGGGCCAGATCCCACCCCCGGGCCTTGAGTTTAACGCCCCTGTATTAGGCTGTTCAAGTGTGATTGTTGGTAGGGATCCCTGCCTGTTTGTCTTTTCTTCAGGGATCTGGGAAGTTTGGAAGAAAGAAATGTGGTCGGTAAAGCTTCAGAGGAAAGCTACTAAGAACTGTGTTCTTGTTTGGAAGACCAAAAAAATGAACTTGGAAGATTTGGAGACTGATGCGAAGATATTATCTTTTGAGAGAAACATTGGGACAAACCAATGGCTTGAGTATGACTACCGGTGTAAGATATTTTGAGGGAGGCTGGTTGTACTCAGCAAATCTTGGTCTCTGCGGTTTCTTTCAGTAAAGAAAAAGGAAAACATTAATAGTTCCTTATAGCAAGAAGTGCGTCAGCTGCCACCAGAAATATGAAATCATGGACTGTGCAGTGCCCAGATGTGACATCCCAGAGCCCCACTACCCGAACCTGCAGAGGAAATTGTCAACATTGCTGCAACAGGAAACAGTTATCAGCTTCTCTAATGAGAACTGAAGAAGGTTTGTGCCTGGGACCAGTTCCCACCACTGGAACTTCCTGACTTCCCTTAGCGAAGTGCACGCAATCTCTTTAGCGAGAACACTGTGTCAGATTTAGAGGTGAGGCTGCAAGATTCAAACCCTTTCTCCTCCCCACTCCAGAAAACTCAGCGTATAATGAGCCACTAAAGAAAGTGGAGTCATTTAACTAGCCAAATGATATTGCTCAAGTGTGAATGACTCTCTAAGATAGCACCCCAAAATCAGTCTTTGAAATGTACTCCACAGCCTGAATTCTTGCTGGATCCCAGCAAGAAAAACAAGTACATTGGCATATTAATTTACAGGTAATTCTCGACTTATGGCCACAACTGAGCCCAAAATTTCTGTTGCTAGGTGTGAGACAGTTGTTAAGTGGATTTTGCTCCATTTTGCGACCTTTCTTGCCCCGACTGTTAAGTGAATCACTGCAGTTGTTAAGTTAGTAACACAGTTGTTAAGGAAATCTGGTTTCTCCATTGACTTTGCTCGTCAGAAGGTTACAAAAAGTGATCTCATGACCCCAGGACACTTCAATCGTTATAAATATGAGTCAATTGCCAAGGGTGTGAATTTGCTGCAACAGTCTTAAGTGTGGAAAAATAGTCACAAGTCACTTTTTTCAGTGCTCTTTGTAACTCCGAACGGTCACTAAACAAAGCGTTGTACATCAAGGACTATCTGTATAGTAGCAACCTGAATCTAAGCCAGCTGAGGTGCGCTTAGTGTGTTAATTTCAAGGGAATTAGGTGCACCTAATTGTGCACGGAGCTGGGCTACAAAAAAAAAGCAAAAAAATTGTGGCATGATGCAGAGGCATCTACTTCCATGTAGTCAAATGGAATGAGTCAGCACCAAAATGTTGAAATACCAGCTTCAAAAGAAATACACATAGACTACATTTTCAAGCCCAAAGTGTATACTCCGCTGATTATGCTTTTGCCGCATCGTATTAATGTTTGCAGATTGTCAAGCCTATCAAGCTGCAAAGGGTATTATAGGATGTAAGAAACAATTTGCTGCAGAGAGTAAAAGTTACTCATACAGACACTAAAACTACCCGCTGAAGAAGGGAGAATGACCTCTAGAAAAGGCTAGTAATCCCAAGACTGCCAATGTTTCCTATAATTGTTGAGCTGATAAAGACCGACTTCATGGAAAGCAGCTGTTTTTACGAACAGCCATGCTTTCGTCTGCTGCACAGCAGTCTGTTGTGGTTTCTTGACGACCCTTCTAATGTCCAATGCTGTAACCATAATGAGAATTTTTGCGAAGAGGTGGGAACGTTCTGAAATGGGACAAACTGATAGCTTTTGGAGTTTTGTATTGCACAGTGCTGGTTTTTGTATTCCAGAAACTGAGCTGTCAGTTCTGCAGGACGTTTGAGACTGCATTTCTCAACTGCGTATTTGTTTATTTATATGTTGAATATGGAGGGACCTTGCAATAATACTGCCTCTGCTGGTTTTGACTAAGTGTGTGGCGTCCTGAGAACAATCAACCAGTGGGGGAAAAAATGCCTTCCGAAGTTGTGAGTGCTCCACCACTGGAGGCTTTTAAGAAGATACCGGACAGCCATTTGTCAGAAATAGTATAGATCTCCTCCGTGAGCAGGGGGTTGGACTAGATGACCTCCAAGGTCCTTTCCAATTCTGTTACTGTTACACGCTGGCCAGGTCACGGTGGTGCTAATCCAGCATTTGCTTAACGATGGTGGTTGAAAAAGCAACAAACTATAGATTACTCAAACCATAAAAGGTGGTGTACAAATTACACGACTTGGTTCATAGATCATGCTAAATCCTCATTTTTAACATATAAGCACCTTTACAGATGACCCTGGCTGGGTTTGGGATGTCTTGATAAGCCACTAGCAGCACACATTATGTGCAGACCCATTAAAAACATAGTTACTGTATCAAGTGGTTAAATATATTTGGAAGTACCCTATGCCTTGTCTTGAAACAACTCAAAGATAAGCTTTTCTGGATTGTCAGAGTTGGTGCTTCAGAGCATTGCTACAGATGGCAGACATAAATAGGAATAAAAAAGGAAGCTAAGAAAGACTCGGTGCACTAGAGTCAGATGTGACTAAATAACAACTCATTTGTGAAAGCAAATATAGCCATATTTACTTCTTATTTATTTTATCCTATTTCTGTGCCAATTCAGTAATGTGAGACTGTGTTGGCTTGCAATCATTAAACACCGCTAAAACTGTAAAACAATCATAGTAAAAAATAACACTAAAATAATACATCCAACTGGTAAAAGGCAATAGGAACCCCAAGAAATTAAGATTCAAAAGTCTGGCAAAAAATAATAATTTTAAGCTTGGTGCTAAAGGTCAATGAAAGAGAACCCGTTGTTTTCCCGAGCAGGCTCGGGGGAGACTATTCTACAAGACCTGGGCTTGTTTCCTTCTACTGTACCCTTCTACCTTCATAAAGTACACCTTTCTGACTCAGACATACAGAACAGGCATATTCTACCTGGAGCAGATGTCCCTAAGTAACTAGGACCTGCGCCAAGGTGAGCTTTACAGGGGATAACCAGCACTTTGAATTGTACGCAGAAAGTTATAGAAAAGCAATACAGTGACCAGATGAGGAGTGTTGGCCTGCTGAACTAGTTTTTACCAATCAGCGTAGTGAATACATGACTTACAACAGTTCACTTAGTGATCGTTCAAAGTTACAGTGGCACCGAAAAAAAGTGACCTGCTATGGCCATTTTTCACCCTTACAACCTTTGTAGCATCCCCATAATCATGTGATCAAAATTCAAATGCTTGGCAACTGACTCAGACTTATGACCGTTGCTGTGTCCCAAGGACACGTGATCCCCTTTGGCAACCTTTTGACAAGCAAAGTCAATGGGGAAGCCAGATTCACTTAACAATCTTGTTACTGACTTATCAACTGCAGTGATTCACTTAACAGCTGTGGCAAGAAAGATCATAAAATGGGGCAAAACTCCCTTAACAAATGTCTCACTTAACAACATAAATTTTGGGCTCAGTTGTGGTCGTAAGTCGAGGACTACCTGTACTGCATCCTGCACCAAGTTCAAGGCAAGTCCAAGCAGTGCACCTTACAGTAGTGGTCAGAACCTGAGTGATGAAAGCATTATGTGACTACAGCCTAGCATATCTCACTTCAAAGATGTCCTGTTGATTGATTGATTGAATTTATATTGCCATCTATTCGCCCATGGCGACTCAAGGGGGCTTACTGAATATAAAATCACGTTTAAAACAATAAAAACTAACAAAAAGAATCAAATAAATTAATATAGTGCAATATAACAAAATCACGCCCCAACTCCCACCCCCTCGCCCCAGCGACAGCAGGTCGCACAAGCCATTTAATGGGCTCCAATTTGGGACACTAGCTGGAGCTGATTGTTGCCTGGCCACGGCTTTAATCTGTATCCCAGCAGAAGTTGTGAGAACCTCCAGACTGTGGACCTGCTGATTTGAGAAGACCATGGGCCCAGCTAGAACAAAGACAGAAAATTGCAAGGAGCCAGGCAGAGATCCAAGGCTATCACTAGTATTGCGTTAAATATAATTCCTACTTAACTTGAAATTCTAGCTTCAGCAAATCCCACTTCTCTGGTTATAGTAGAAGACGAAAGTTCTTATATTTTTATACCCTTTTGCTCAGGTCGTCTCCCAAATTTCTGGTCCAGGAATTATAGAAATTATGCATTTTTTAAAAAGTCACATTATTCTTTTTCTTTCCCATTTCCATGGTTTCATGGAAGAAAGTAGAAGATGTTTTCCATCCCTACTTTCCTTTCTGCTCAGCCAAATCACAGATATGTTTTCTATCTAGTGCAAGAATTCCTGCTCCAATTCTACTCTATTCCCAAAAGCAAGAAGAGGGTTCAGCCTCTCTCTATCTCTGTCTCTCTGTCTCTGTCTCTGTCTCTGTCTCTCTCTCTCTCTCTCTCTCTGTGCTGTAGATTGCCAGGTAGCCAACGATTTCAGAAAAATGTGGTATCTTAGCTACACTGATTGACTTTCCATTCATACAGCCATTGGATGTGTAACTGTTACTTTAGAAGTATCTGGCTTCGGGCCCAGGATCACTCAGTTGTGTTCATACACAGCATGGATTCAACTTCAAGCATTTATTGCATCTGCCGGGAGGGAGGGGTGTTGAGTATTTATTATGGTATCCACAAATTGTATTTTACTTGTGAAAACATAGCCACCCAGTCAACTGACCCATGAACTAGAAGACCAGGATATATACTGTAAGATCTCCTTATTGTACTAAGTGGTTAAGGCATATGAATATTTATCCAGCGGTCCCATCTTTAAAACTATAGTTTTTGTTATGTTTTTGTTGTTTTGGGAAAGGATTACTCATTGTTTTTGCATTAATGTCTTGGTTTAGTCTCTCCTTTATTTCAACGTATGCATGTCCACCATCATAATTAGAAGGAGCCAGTCTACAGCATAAAGCTCTTGTATGTGCAGGAAATGTATCTAGACATTGTTTTGGTCTGATATATCTACTAAGTGTCCCTCTTCCTCAACCTGGCACCCCCCACATTTATTGGAAAACAGCCATCAGAATTCTGGCTGGATCTACAAGGATTGCAATCCAACACATCTGGAAGGTGTTGGATTGGGGAGGCCAGTTTAAAAGGAGTCACCGGGGCCAAGAAGGACTCCTGCCTAAGAATATGGATATCCATAACCAGTCATAGTAGGCTGCACTGAATTAGATGGAAGTTGGACTGCCTTAGGATAAGTCAGCTTTATGTGTTCAGTTTGTGGATCTAATGAAGTAGACTGCTGATCCTTTCACTAATATATTCAGTACTCATTTACTGGAAGATTGATGCCCTCAAATTATCATTTTCAAGAAAAAAAAAATCTGGACCTTGGGTTGCTGAACTACAATTCCCAAGGTTCTTCACCCCTAGTCAAGCTGACTCGAGCTTTTTGAAACTATATTACAGCAACATTTGTAGAATCTTCACTCCTGGGGTATTGAATAGTGGCAGTCTTCTAAAAACCTTAACATCTTTTGCCCTAAAAGGCTTTTTTTTCCTGGACCTTTTGATTCTGGATTGTGTCAGGTTTAATAATTATGTTTCTTCAGGGTTCATCCAATTTCTGAATGCTTCAAGATAAGTTTCAGTCTTCTAATGGAATTAAGTTACGTTTGTTTTTTTTCCCCTCTGACCATTTTGTTCTGTTAATATTTTTCATGGGCATGTCTTCATGTCCATATTCATACGGTATCAAGACAGAATTCCAGGCATCTGAAGAATTGTAGTTCACAATAAGACCGTCCAAAATAGAAAGACTTGTATTTAGTATCTCCTTTTTCGATATAATTCTCCTTCCTTTCTTTATCAGATAATAATAATACATGTTTAATTTTGGCCTATGAATGGTTCTAATGCAATCAAATGACTTTGTCATGCTTCTTGTACTTGAAAAGGTACTATTCTATCTAATTTGCGGTTGAGGGTTGGATATATAATTCCACTCCATTAATTTATGTAGATAGTGAGGGGGTAGGGGAAAATGACAAATGGGACTGATCCAAAAGATAACCCTAATCTGGGAAGACTGTTGGTTTTTTTAAATTGAAAGTTGCAGGTAAGGGGGGAAATAAAACCCCACAGGAGTATAAACCTAAGAAAATAAAACAAAGGCATTGCAAAGTTAAAGAAGACATTTCAGACCAGCCCTGGGTGAAATATACTTTCCCCCCGACCCTCCCTTCTTCCCTTCTGGAGATACATTTCAATATGGGGGCAATGGGGAAGGGGAGAGGGAGCAAGGAAGGGAACGCCTTTATGCAGGGACTCCAGCACAGCTCAACCACAGAGCAGAGCCCGTGCAAAGCAACTTCTGGTTTGAATTAGTGGCAGGCGGGTCAGGCTAATTGGAACCTTTCTGATCTCTGCAGTGCAGCCAGAAGGATGCAAGGAAGAAACCCTCGCCGGGTCTGAGTCTCTACACAGCAACGGAAAGCCACAAGGCAGAGAAAGGGGGAGCAGCTGCAGGGCAGAGTCTTGTGTCAGTACAGGCGGGAGATCTTTTTTGGGAAGGGGGGGATGCTCCTGTGTGCTCAGGAAAAGTTCCCCGAGTTTATTATTTACTAAGTCGATTAAACTGACTAATATCTTTTAAAACTAAGCTCTCCCTCGTATCTACACTTCCTTGGTTATTAGAGGTCCAGGACTGATTCTTGCACGGAGGGAGCTTTCTTTTTTTATCCCCCTTTTTAAATATTGGGAGGAGGAGATGATTGAATCTGCAATTTAAAACTATCCATTGTGAATGCTGGCATGCGGTATTAGTTTTGGGGGAAAGCCTAAATGGGGTGCAGAGCAGGGTTTGATTGTATGTGAAAGGGGATTGTAATTCAGTGGGATGCATTCCTCACAGTTGGGAAAAGATAGACATAGAGTTGTACGGGGCAAAGCACATGAAGTAGGGGTTCCTTCCCACCGCCTCTGTCAAAAGATCACCAATTCATCCTGTTCATAGATAGTAAGAATCTCGATCTGTTTTGTGGCAAATCCAGAGGATTCTCTTTCTGGCCTTGATAGTGTAGTATGCCAAAACCTTTAGATCTGTGTAGATCTTTAACTCCCCCCCCTCCCCTGTTCATGGACTACACTCAGGGTACAGAGCATAGATGGAATGAAAGCTGAGGGAGAGGAGAAATACTTGAGGTTACTGCTCCGCTGTGTATGTGAATACCTTGCATGCAAATCTGAAGTCTTTTGCTCCAACATCGGCTGCTTTTAAATTAAGTTTAAAAAGAAGAGTTCAAAACTGACTTGTTGCCAAAGCGATGGCGAAGGGACGGGTGGCAGAAGACAGGCATCACTGGAAGAACTGTGAAGCCGTTTCCGAAGGCTGCAGGACAGAAGGAGCCTGTGGAAAAGCTGAGCCAAAGGAAAAAAGCAAGGGCCTGCAGAGAAGAGAAGGGAAGGGAAGGGCTGCCATGGAGCTGGGTCATGCAGAGGTTACTGCACCCAAAGGGGGTTCTTGCGGAGTTCATACTGCTGGCTCGGCTGATGCTCCGCTCGCTCGCTCGGCCTTTGAGCTGGAAGGAAAGGGAGAGGCTGCCGGAGAGGGAGGTGGAACAGCCTGGCCTGGTCTGGCTAACCACTGGCACAGAGCCTAGCCCAACCAACACAGAGTCGAGATTACCTAGGGGGCGGGGGAGGGGAGAACCCAGTTTAGTTTGTGGGGAAAGCTGATGTTGGTTTACCCAAACTCAGCAAGGGACAAAGGAATTTAAGTTTGGCACAGGGGCTGGGGGAGGCAGGGAACAGGCCTAACTCAGCCAAGACAGAGGGGGGTACAAAGGTAGACCTTCTCCAGCACAACTAGCAAGTGTGTATATATTGGCCCATTTAGTGGAAACGAGACAAAAAGAGAGAGGAGGAAAAAAAGATGTTAGCAGCTCTCTCTCTCTCTCTGTGTGTGTGTGTGTGTGTGTGTGCATGTGTGTGTATACGCACGCGCGCATAAATGAGTCAATTTATTCCAGCATCTGGGGAGAGCAGGCTCCACTATGATGGAGCTATTCAGCCATTCGAGAGGAGAAATAAACATTGGCACATTTTTCTGAACAATCTCAGAAATTTACTCCATCTAAAAGCAGATAGCCAATTAACTGGACCGGGTCAGAGAGTATTGTGGGACAGATATATGGATATGCTCAATCATCCAGGTCATGGTTGTCCCAAAGGTGTTTTTTTTTTCCAAAGGCAACTGGACTTTCTTGATTTTTTTTCTTTGAAAATGTTTCGCTTCTCATCCTGCAAGCTTCTTTGGTTCTGGTAGAAGCTTCTTGGATGAGAAGTGAAACATTTTCAAAGAAAGAAAACTGGGAAAGTCCAGCTGCCTTTTGGAAAAAAAACCTTTGGGACTATGGTGGGACATAGTCTAGGAATGCCATACCAACTGGGAGCTGTGAGAGCAAGTGCTGCATTGACCATGGGGATTAACTAAAGTGGCTGTAAACATGTGTCTTAAAGCAGGAGAACATTGAAGCACCCAAAACTGCACCAGATTGAGAACTGAGCTGCTTTGCTATGCTCAGATTTAGTTGTTGGGTTATTTCATTGCATAACTGATAAATTCTAGAGAGGGAGATGTGATCACTGACTGACTGACTATGTGCCAGCCAAATGGGCTGATTTTCTCCAGCAGGATCTGTCTCCAGGCTAATCTTTTAGGCCTCCCAATGATGTATTCATCAACACTGCAACTGACTGTGTACTTGCTGCTGGTAGTCCTCTTCTTCTCTTTCCTTCCATCTTTTTCAGCATCAGAGCCTTCTCCAGAGACCTACATCTCTAAAGAATGTATCTGAAGTAAAATAATTGACAGCTGGCTCAGGTTGATCTTACGGACAGTTTGACCCAGCCCCACTCCATTTTGCAGTTTGCGTCCTTCAACGGGATTCATCTCATCAAAATTTAAAGAATCTTAAATCAATCTTTCACATTCTAAAACAATTTCTATTTTTTTCTGTTAAAATGGCCACAGGGCCACTGTGGGTAAACTTCATTATGCTTTCCTCTCTCCCTCTTGGGGAGGTGTATTCATGTGACCAGATCATTCATGATAAGATTCTAGGGAATGTGCCAGTGTTTTATAAGGAAAGGTAAGAAGTATGTGCCCATGGTTATTTATCAGCCAATCAATAACCTCAGAATATTTCCCACTCTCTTCTCAATGAAGATAACCTGGCTGCCAAATAACGTAGGGCTGCATATTTCTATCTTTGCAAACTTATATTTTGATACAGCGAAACTGAGTTTTGTTCAAGATTGTTGCTGAAGAAAGTTCCCAGGTCCATTGAGAGATCATGCATCTCATTTAGCTGCTCAGATAAACTTTCTAAGTTCTTATTCCATATGGTTCTGTTTGTCACATCACTTACTTGATCAAGACTGGCATGAAATTTGGAATGAGATTTGCAGAAAAAATAAGGGTCAATGCAAAGTGTTTGTCCATTGAGGGTCATATTTGTAGATTCGGGGCTGAAAAAAGTTTGAGAGGACACGTTATTAATGATTAATATATGTGACTAACAAAGTGAGTTTACTTTATTAATTTGCTTCCTTTTACGTGATGAAAGGCCTTTCAGTAGTCTGCATGCTAAATATAATATTTGGCTCAACAATATTTATTACCACTTTTGCAGGTGCTGGGGAGAAAGAGACAGAGGTTATGCACTAAACCATCATGTGGGTATTTGTTTTTGGCTTGTGTAAATTGGTTATTGTAGTTTGTAATTCATGGTTTATGGTTCAATATGTTCTGTGAACCTAGCCAATTGTGCCATGGCTAACTAAACCATTTATTTGCTTATTGCTTGTTTGTAGTGCCCTGCTGGATTAGATCTCTTCCCATGACTTCACACTTCCCATGACTTCCAGTGAATTGGTCCAATTCTTTTTTGAACCCAGCCAAGCTGGTAGTCAGTACCACATCTTGTGGTAGCAAATTCCAAATTTCGGCTACAAAAATATTTTCTTTTGTCTGTCCCATTTCTTCCTTCATTCGGTTTCATCTGGTACTATCTTTTGGGAAGGGGAAAACAGCTTATTTTCCACTTTATCAACACCACACGTACTTTTATATGCCTCTATTATATCCCCTCTTGTTTGCCCCCTTTCTACACTACAAATCTTTAAGAACAAAATACGTGGCAAGATTTCCTCATTGCTTCAGCCCCTTGATCATCTTAGTTGTCCTCCTCTGAACCTTTTCTAGCTCTGCTATATCCTTTTTGAGGTACAGTGACAGAAGTGCATATAATATTCCTGATGCACTTGCACCGTTGATTTATGTAAGAGCATCATAATCAGGAATGGGCTGGTGGGGGTTTGGGCGAACCCTTTGGTAAGACTGTGGAGTTCAGCGAACTCCCAAATCCCACTCCTGGCTGGCCCGCCCCTCTCCGCCCAACTCCGCCCTGGCGGGGAGAACACTCTCTTCAGCCCAGCCTGATTAGCAGAAGCAGCTGCTAATTAGCAGAATCTGCCTTCCACGATCAGCTGTTTCAGGCTTCAGGGATCGCCATTGCCTATTGCCACCTCCATGTGCCCCGTTTTTGGCCCGTTCCGGGCAGCAGGATCGGAACGGGCGGAAAATGGGGCGCGCGGAGGCGGCAATAGGCTATCCCTGCAGCCTGAAACAGCTGATCGCCGGGAGGCCGATTCTTTTTGCTGTTTGCTGCAAGGAGGCAAATTGCTGGGAGGCAGAGGCAGATTATTTCCCCCCTTGTTTTCCTTCCCAAAAGCTACCGTAACTGCTTATGCTAATCAGGCTGTGCTGAAGCTGAAACCGAGTTTTTGCTGTTCGCTGCAAGGAGGCAAATTGCTGGGAGGCAGAGGCAGAGGCAGATTTTTTTTCCCCCTTGTTTTGCACCCCAAAATCTAGGTGCATCTTGTACTTCAGAGCGTCTAACTCTTCGAATAATACGATATGTATATTGGCTTGTTTCTTTTTAAGATTTAGAGGCTGCCCCATAAGACTTGCTGCAATGAGAAAAACAGACCATTATATCATCAAAGGAGAAGTACAAGAAGAAATCAACCATCTTCTAAAACACCATGGCTCCCTCTAACCCAGATCCTAGGAAGAAAACAGGTTTTAAGGGCTTGTTTGGTCAGAATGGACTCTGAATCGTCCATGGACATAAATGCACATGCACATGAGATTGATTCATTACAATAAAGCTAAAAACAGAAGCTATTTCTTAAATTGAGTACTGAAGTGTCCTGATCAGTTGGTAGGCTACAACTTTTGATCAACCTCCAACTCTCTACTTAGGTAGCATAAGGCTCCTGATTATCTGGGATGATGACAAAAAGTTCAACTTCTTGTTTTATCCTTTTCCAAACAGGCCAAATGCTTAAAACACAGTGGAATAAACCTCTGCATTCTGTTGTTTGTGCAATTACAGTAGCTAATTGATCCTCATCTACAAGTAACAATTCTAAGTAGAGCTAATACTTAAAAGAGATTCTCCATCCAATACACATTCATTTCAGAGAGACCATCAGTAAAATGGGAACGTTAAAGCTACCTTAGATAGTTAATGTCAAGGAGAAGAGACCGAGAGCTGTAATATTTTGTGTTCATAAATAAGACCTTGGACAGGGACAGCTTCATGCTACAAGTTAAATAGGAATGGCTAATTTAGCTCTCCAGAAATAAAGGCTGATGCATAGAAGAAATGTTGACAATTATTAAAGTGTCCCTGATATTTTAATAATGTTAATAGGGTATGAATAGGCTACCTCTTGTGGGTATTAATGTCTTGCAGCTAGAGATTACTATTCATATTACTAGTGAATGACTTTTGCCTTGAGCCCGGCAGAGCAGTTATTTAGCGAGTCCCTGGCACTTTGAGAATTAAGTAGCACTTCATTCTTTAATTTCTCAGAACAATACTTAGACTAATTCCCCGTAGTCTCCACTCTGATTGCCACTTTCCTATTTTTACTTCTTGTTCCTCTTCTGACTGCAGCAATTGTTGCTTCAGCTGATGCCCCTTCCATCAGCCAAATACAGGGGTGGGCTCCAAAAATTTCAGCAATGGGTTCGCTGCCTGGTTGCTGGGTGGGCGTGGCCACAGTGGGCATGGCCTAGTCGGGCCTTTCCTTGAGCCTCCGGGAGGACGAAAACAGCCTCCCCGGGCTCCGGAGGCTCTCTGGAGGCTGGAAATGGGCGCATTTCCAGCCTTCCTGAACTTCTGGGAGGCCTGTTTTTCTCCCTCTCTGAGCCTGCACACACGCCCTGCACTTACCTGCATCCAAAACAGGCCACGTGGAGACTCCTGGAAGGGGTGGGGAGGGGCCAGCCAGAAGTGGGATTTGGGGGTTCAGCGAACCCTGCAGAATCTTTGCTAAAGGTCTGCCCGAACCCCTGCGAACCCCCAGCAGTCCACCC
>JANHFL010007835.1:48087-59948 GCA_032468155.1 Oxyrhabdium leporinum
CATTAGATAATAAAATAGTCTCAAACATTTTACTATTCAAGTAATTAGGGCAAAAGAAGTGATGTTGAGTTGGCCACACCCACCCAGTCACATGACCAACCAGCCACGCCCACCCAGCTAGTCATTAGGGCAGAGAACCTGTTGCTAAAAAATTTGAAGCCCACCCGATTATAATATTGACATCCCTTTTTCAATACTTATCATCCCTAATATGCTGTTGGCCTTTTCCATGGAACTGAACATATACACAACATATACACCTTCAGTCAATTGTTTACCATTCCTCCAAGGTCTCTTTCCTCATCAATCACAGCTAGCTCTGATCCCAGTAGTTGATATAAGGATTTTTGGCATCAACGTTTGCTACTTTCCACATGCTCATATCAAATGACATCTGACATTTTGATACCCATTTCTCTGATGGGCTTTTTGCAGTCCCTTATTATTTTTGCCACCTGAACAATTGCATGTCACCAGCCAATGTGACTGTTCCACTAGTCTCACCCAATTCCAGATCATCTATAAATGTCTTAAGAAGCACCAATCCTAGGAAGGCTCCACTAATTCCATCCTTCATGAGCAAGGTCCATTCACCCCTGCCTCCTTTTTTTTCTATCCTTTAGCCAGCAGCTTATCCACATGAGACGCCCCCCCCTCTTTTCCATGACTGTTTGACTTACTGAGAAGTCTTGAATGAGGGACATTATCAAAGACTTTTTATACCTCATTACCCTACCTTTCTTCCAGAAGCCTGAAGCAGTGTACCTGGTTTTCATTTTCTTCATAGGAATCCCATGTGGTGCTTTGGGCTGAGAGATTAATTGGCTTGATGACTTCCCACTGCTGAGGATGGAGTTGAACCTGAGCCTCCTCAGTTCTAGTCCATCATCTTATCCATTGCTCCACTCTCCCTATAACCACGTTGTATGTAATGCATGAATCAGGGCGGAGACAGCTAAATGGTTTTATTGAGGGCAGCAGTGTTACCTGTGACAGGCCAGGCAGGAGTTATCTATCAATAGGTGGATGCTAGAGTCACTCATTTTGAAATGTTTCATTTGTTGATTTCCGGATATCAGGCTCTGGTCCCATTTGTAGGGACAAATCAAATCCAGAAGGGATTTTTCATGTGAAAAAGTGATTACTCCAGTTAGTTCACTTGCCACATGGCTAGCTTATAGCTCTGTGAATATATACTGCTCCACTACAAAATTTCTTAAAGCGATTTAAGAGACTGGCTGGGAAGGGGAAAAAAAAAAAAGGGGGTGGGAGACTGTACATCTGAATGTGGTAGAGAATGAATCTGCTTTGTGCTGTGACATGGGAATGTAGCAGTCACATAAATCAATATCACACTGTTTTAGTTCTATTAATTAAATTCAGATTCCTCTGCTGTGCCCAGATATTGTACTCACTAAAGTTTTTTTAAGTGAATAAAACATGCATTTGCAATGTGGAATTATTTATCTCTTTAACTATTCTGATTATGCGTACAAAAGCAGTAAGATATGTTTTGAATTCAGAGTTCGTTTATTTTACTTTTTTTATATGCACAAAAGACTAATTATTTGGGTAGTTTTCCAAAATCCCATCCCTTGATTTTGGAATCAAGTGTTGGATTTCAGAACTAAGTTCCTGTTCCACATCACTACGTGGACATGGGAAGAGAAGAAACTGTTTTCTATGCTGTGATTTGGCCATGAGGAATTTATCTGCTGGGGTTCTCCATGATAATAATTAAGGCATAATGAGCAGAATAAACATCGTTTCAAGTACTCTGCTGAATGCTCTGTACTACTTGCAGTAATCCTATTTAAAAGTTGATTCTAGCCGTGCATGGGATGGATCCAAAGCCCCTTCCTACAAAGATATTCCACAACTATTACAGGTAGTCCTTGACTTATGACAACAGAGCCCAACATTTACATTGCTGAGTGAGACAGTTAAGTGAATTTCATCCCATTTTATGACCTTTCTTGCACAGTTAAGTCAATCACTGTAGTCGTTAAGTGAATTTGGCTTCCCTATGGACTTCGCTTGTCAGGTCACAAAAGGTGATCACATGTCGCTGGGACACTGCACCCGTCATAAATACGAACCAGTTGCCAAGCGCCTGAATTTTGATCATGTGACCATGGGGATGCAGCAATGGTCATGTGAAAAGTGGTCATAAGATATTTTTTTCAGCGCCTTTGTAACTTTGAATGACCACCAACTGTATAAGGCAAGGACTACCACCTATTCCCAATTTTGGGTTGCTGATGGGTTACCTTGTATTTATTCTTTGTGGACTTTAGTGCAGTTTCCTGTATTAATTCTCTGCGCATAACTTTTGCCAAGCTTCTTAGGAGATTATAAAGGAAAGGTACCTATTTTCCCTCTCACCTTTCAGGGCAGGCTTATGTCTTCTATTCAGCCATTCTCCCACTGTGAATACAGAAGTGTGAGCCCTTTTACAGTTGATACATTCGGCTGGCAGAGGCAGGCGTACAAAAAACAGCTATTTGTAGCAGGGCGACAACT
Organism: Oxyrhabdium leporinum; assembly: GCA_032468155.1. Lineage (NCBI taxonomy): Eukaryota > Metazoa > Chordata > Lepidosauria > Squamata > Cyclocoridae > Oxyrhabdium > Oxyrhabdium leporinum. The sequence goes on from JANHFL010007835.1 coordinate 50,611, forward strand.
TCCCTGGGATCAACTTTCAAAGTTACTCAACCTTCATCACGGGGGCAGGCAGCACCTTCCAGCACAATGGAAATAGGGAACTAATTTGGGAGGTCAGGCCAGGCTGTATCATGCCGCACTTAATCTCTCCCCCCCCCCTACCTTATCCCCAAATCGGTTTGTTTTCTAGATTTATTGAACTCAGACTAATGATAGGGCCGTCTCCTCTCGGATTATAAAATGCGGTGTTCCCTCGGTGGGTGCTCTGTCAGCCTTGCCCTCCCGAATGCACGCGTGTTTACCCAGCCTTCAATCCCGCCGAACTCTCTTCCGAGTAAATACGCGTATCAGCTGTGCGATAGGTTTGCTAAACTTCGTAATCTTCTTCTGCTTGCTGCATTCTGAGTGCCATCGTGGGTGCGGCTTGGGAAAGAGAAGCTGCAACAGAAAGGAGGAAAAACAAAATAAACCAAACCAAACCCACACACACGGCAGCCAACAACAGCCCTGCCTACGTGTGCGCGCGCGTTTGCCTATTGTTCCTTATTGCGCGCTTGCCAAATCACTGTTTGGGCGCGTTTCCTAGGTCCTGCTCGGCGTGTTATGCCCCCGTATGTGACTGTTGTGTGTAGTCAGATTTTGTGCATCCCTCCCACAGGGTCCAGCCCCTTTCGCTCCCAAGCCACACCCACCAATTGGGGAGTCCTTAGCTGCTTTCGCGGCAAGGTAATAGCTTCTTCAGCGAGCAAGCTGGAGCGATCGGAAAGGCTGGACTTCTCAGCTCCCAACTTCACGCGGGATGTGTATTACACGCGGGACGCAGAGAAGGTGGCGTGTGAGCGAGAGCGGGCTTGTTTGGTAGCAGCCCGAGTTATTCCTCCTCTTCCCCCCTCCCGCTGCCTCACCGGGAGGGAGGCGAACATTTCCTTTTCTTCCTGGATCACCAGCACAAGCTCAATAGCATCTTCTTCATCATCATCACCATCCATATTTTCGCCACCGTATCTTCCTTCTCCCTTGCCTATTTCCACTGGAAGCGGATTCCGGAGGGGAAAGATGTACGACTGCATGGAGGCATTAGCCGTCACGCCGCGACGGCTCTACGATGTTACTAACCGGAGCGCTTGCATGCTGCGGAAATCGAGCATCAGTCCGTTTTCCTTGGGATTGGATTCCTTCGGGTGGCCCCAGCCGGCCAGCCTACAATGTAGGTGGATTGTCGCCGATAGGCACTAATGCCGGTCGATATGGGGTGGAGTGGGTGGGGCGGGGGGGGGAGGCATGAATTGAGGCGATGGGTTCATTTTCCGAAGAGTGTCGACGCGGGTGGGGTTGTAAATGTAGAGCAGTGCATAGAATAAATCTCTCGTGGGCCTTGAGCACGAGTGGAGCTGAGGGACATCCTGCTAGGGGGCGCTGTTTGCCGCGTAGGCGGAATTGTGTGGTGGATTCGAACCTAATTTTCCAACTTTTGATTTCCTGCTCTGGAACTCCAGAGTTGCAAAAGAAGGGATACGAGCATCGGGGAAGAGCCCACCCCCACCCCTCGGTCTTTTGATGGGAGGAGGACATGCGTGGTTGTCTCTCGGGAACATTTGTAGCCGCCGCCTTTCTTCGCTTCTGATCTCGGGAGAGAGTTCACTTTCTCGGGAACTGGGGAATACCTCCAGTTTGTGGCTCTTTGTCTTGACTTGGAAGCTCATTATGAACACCAGATGAGGAGGAAACTTTGAAGCTCCTTTTCATTCTCTTTTTTTTTTATGAAGGGCCTGAGTATGCGCGCGTGTGTACAGGGGAACGAACCAGAAACTATAGGAGAATGACTGTCTGAGGGCGACTGTGTTTAATTTGAAAGTTGGAGAGGAACAGGAGGTGGTGTTCATCCTTTAAAAGTCAGACAGCTGTGGACTGATTTTAACTTTCGTTTCCCCTCCCTTTTTTTGGGGGGGGGATTGTGATAAAATGCGCGCGCCAATGTGCGATCTTGAAATTCGCTTTCCATTCCACCATCAGATGCAACCAGATCCCAAAGCGGGGCAGACCAGTCAGTCTGGCGTGTGTGTGTGGGGGGGGGGGCGGGCGACGACGACGACATTGGGGGGCGGATTAGACGAAGCGATGCCTTTATTTTCAGACGCTGTGGAGAATCTGGAAGTGGAGGCGGCGGTGTCGGAGAGATCTGTCAAACACCCAAGGGTGTCCCCAGCGGATCCTCCTGCGCTCCTTTTTTTCTCTTTGAGCAGCTGCCAAATCGCTTTCCTCCATGCCCACTCTCTTCTCTCTCGCTCGCTCGCTCGCTCTTTTTTTTTTCTTGGCACCCGTCGCGGGTGTTTACAACTTGGAAAAGCAAAAGTCTTAGATGTATATTTATACACACACACGCCCAGCGGGTGCAGGCTCGCAGCCGCGTCGCAGGGGAATACCTGGGGATGGAGTTTTTGAGTGTTGAGTTCCTTCTTTCCCTCCCTCCCCCCCCCGCGCCCGATGGGAGTTCGTGCTCGTTCCCTCCTCGCTCGCTTTCAAAGCGTTTTCATTTGGAGCGGCCCCACCCCGCCCGGGCTGCTCGAGCGCTGGCTGGGAAATGTGGCGCTTTAACTCTTTCGCTGGCTTGCTGCTTCTTGGGAGAATCTCGGCTTTAGCTCGGAGCGTTGGAGGAGCAAAAAAAAAAGGTGGGGGGATAGAAGTGGGACAAATCATGGGTGTCCGTCCCCCCCAGCACTGCAGGCTTTTCAGAAGAGACTGGACAGCCGTCTATCAGAAATTGCATAGGTCTCCTGCGAGAGCAGGGGGTTGGACTACATGACCTCCAAGGTCCCTTCCAACTGTTACAACTGTTGCTGTTACTGACAAGGCAGGGGAACCACAGTTTCATTAGTGTAGAAAGGTCTGAGTGGGAGAAAAGTCCTATCTGAGATCACTTGCAAACGCATACTAATAATAATTCTCCTTTTCCTCTTCCTTTTCTAACTAACCAGACTTAAGTAATAAGGAGTGCCTTTGGGCATGAGCAGGGTAGGTGTATTATTTTATAGCTGGGCATAGTTTTGGGGTAAACTTTAATTGGGGTGCCTCCTTATAAATGAGAGCAGTTACAATGCTTTATTTTTGGTGGCTTGTATGAACTATACAATATTTAGATACCATCACTTCAAGCTGTTGCCCTCCAGGTAAACTAGGACTACAACTCCCCTAATCCTTAGGCTTTAGCCATGGATTGTCTGCTTCGTCCCAATACGTCAAGAGGACAATGTTGAGGAATGCTGATTTATGGATTTGGCGCCGCCTACAATTCATACCACTTTTTAGAACATAAAACTGAGTGGGTTTCTTTCCCCAAGGACTCATAATTCCTCTTTAGAGTGAAAGAGTGCACATGATCAGAAAAACCAACAATAGCGGTAACATGGTGATGCAAATACAATGTAGAAAAAAGGTTTCCTAATAATTTCAGGTCAGCTGGAACTGTATGACACAATACTGCCACTGATGATGACTCCCATAGCAGCTACAAGTACACATGCATCAGAGCATCATGATGTCACCAACATTGTCTTTGCTAACCAGCATTGTGACCTGGACCTTTTTTTTTTCTAGAAGTAGCTGCAGACTGAAAGCAGTGCACCTCTGCTTCAGGTCTTACATTTTTGTGAACGCATTTCTAGCACGATGTTTTGTCTGCCTTTTATTTATTTTTATCTATCAGGTTTACAAAATGTTGGCATTCGTGATATCCCTGTTTGCAATGAAGTGGGAGCAATCAGGAAAACTGTAGCTGCTTTAGTGAAAGTCAGCAATCACAAATGAACTTATCATACAGGCAGTATATATGCTTGCAAATAAGCATATGCCCTTGGGCAGAGCATCTATTATATATTGAAGAGTGTTGATTACGTATGTCCTTTCTGGGTTGATAATGTGCTGCAATTTAAGTATGAATGGTAAAGCAACTGAATAAAATCAAATATACAAGAGGGGCTAGTAACTTCATTGAACTTTATAGGATCATTTTGCTTGAAACATTAGAACTTGATTGCCGAACATCAGGTCAAATAAATGACTTCAGAGGAACTGGAGGGATGGTGGCTAATCGGTGACAATAGTATGTAAGTACCATGGGTGTGATTGTGTATAGAATTAGATGGGCCATCCAGAAACCCCAGAGTTGTCAACTAGGGAAATTTACATCAAAAAATCCTATAAGGTGACAGTGACAAAACATTTTCATATTCTCACTAAGAATACCGTATAGATGTTCTACATAATCACCAGGGGTTAGCTTGACCTGAGGGAATCTTTAACACAAGGCCTCAGGAGATAAGAGACGCAGCCAACCGTGGGTGATCCTGAAAAACTAAGCAGAGTTGGATCTAGATAATACTTGGATGGGAGACCACCAGAAACTCTGCGGGCTGTAGACTAGAATGAAAAAAATGTTTCTGAAGAAAGCCACAGCAAATGAATTCATATTCATTTAAATAAAACTACAAAGGTTTTACAAGGATATGCCCATGTTGTCTGCCTGAGGGAATCTTTACTAGAATCAATCCTTGTAATTGAGCCCCCATCAATTCTGCAGGTGGTGAGTTGCTTTGAAGGCATCTTTATCCAATTCAGGAAGTCTTCCTTCTTGTTCTCTCCCTTTACCTAGCAAGAGAGCCAGTCCTTCGTGCGGGTGTGGGTATTTCTGAGGGAACATATATTTCCAAGTGTGGAACATACTCTGTAGCATCAGGAATGCCATTGCTAAGACAAATGGCTTATATAGCACCCCAGCTGCAAACATTTTACGGCTGGTTATAAATGGCTTGTTTGAAGCTCCACCGAGAAGAGGGTAGGAATTTCCTCAATTTCAGTAATTTAGTCTTTTAAAGCCCTCCAATGACCCCTCCTTCTCAAACTGAGCTAGCTGGCATTTGTGGAGGAGCAGAAGCAGGGACCCTGAGTTGGAGAGAGCAGATGGCCCCTGCCTGGGTTGATGTTGGACACAGTCTGGAGCTAAAAGTGCTGAGCAGCTGCCATTTGTGCCCTCAGAGACTATGACTTTTTTTCAATTTCCTGTCTCCTTATTGGTGGATCAGTGGCAAGATAAGATAGTGGCACCAGATAACTACCCAAAGCTGCATATTCAGGACTGCAGAGATACTATGTGAATAGAGGGTGCTGCTCTGGCACTGGCTAATCTTAATCTTTGGCTTGTTTTAGTCCAGAAGAGGTCTAAATTACTTTATCTCCCTGAAAGCATCTTCAGCATCCATTAAAGAGTACAAGTGCCTGTACAAATATCTTTGGAGAGGGATCCTCCCCCTCCTACCCTTTGCCTGTGCTTTGCCCCTCCTCTCCTCTCCTCCCCTCCCCTCCCCTCCTCTCCTATCCTTTGGCTGTGCTCTGTCCTGCAATCTCATCTCAGTAAGAGATGTGACTGAGTAGCCATTCCTTAATCTGATATAATTTCTTAATTCAGAATCAAACGTGGATTTGTTGTTGTTCTTCTCAATGTATAGGCCTCACATATATAAGCTAGCACTCTGAAAGCAGCACCAGTTACATTTTTAACATTGGCTATGCACGTGAAGATATTTTTTGAATAATAGCTTGGAGAGTTTTAAAATCATATCAAATGGTTTCTTGCCTATAATATGGTATAAACTCATAGCTACATATCATTTGGTAATCTGAAACACATGTTGAAAAGGAAACCCATCAGCTTAAAAGTGAAAGAATAGAGATTTAAATTCTTTACTTTAGCAACTGAAATCAGTTTAGTCCACTTTCAAGATTTTATAAGTAGGAATATTATTGCAGAACTGAGGACACACACATCTGCAAATATGATAGCAAATGTTATATAAGATGAGATAACTTTGAAGGAGCAAGGGAAATGGAGAATCATGATTTCCTTTGTTATCATACCAGAGGGCCTTGTTGCAATATCTCAGAGTTGTTTGTATATTTTATACTCTGTATTGAGAGCAATTTTGAAAATAAGAATAAATTTTTTATATTTTTAATTAAAAAGTTATTTTAGCAATAGATCCAATCTTCGGCAATCTAGTTTTCATAAATGAAAAAAAAATTGAACATTAAAAAAAATTGAACATTTTAAAACCACAATGTACTAAAGGAAATTAAAGGTCATTGGGAAGGTCCAAACTCTAGAGGGTGAGGCTCATCTCTGTTTCTTAGCCAAGGGAGCCAGCACCGAAGACCTTTCTCTCATGTGTTCAGCATGATGCACTGAGATGCACCAAATACTGTTATCTTCCAATCGAAGTGGTACCTATTTATCTACTCACATTTTCATGCTTTTAAACTGCTAGGTGGGCAGCAGCTGGGGCAGGTTACGGGAGCTCACCCTGTCCCACAATACTTGGGCCTCAAATTGCCAACCTTCTGGTCAACAAGCCCAGCATCTTAACTGCTAAGCCAAAGGATACAGGTTTTTCATTGATAGTGTAAGCCCATCTTATCAAACATCTAGTTATTCCACAGATAAACATTTCTCTTTAGATCTATTTTACAAGGCCTTTAAAAGTATGCTACCATTTACCTATTCTGACTAAAATGATTGAAAATATGATCCAGATCTTTTTTTGTCAGTTATGTGGCAGCACCGAGCTGACTTGAGTTTCTTAAAAAGCTTACTTGGGAGAACACTTAGGCAACTAAGGTTGTTTTTTAAAAAAAATTCTGGAATGAGATGATGGTAAAATGCATCTCTATTATTGTTTGGGGGAAAAAGCCACCCGCATGGACATACTGCCCGGACACCCAGAATTGAGTTCACTTGGGAAGGTAAACTCTTTAATCTGTGATTCACAAACTTTGTGATACCATGATACATGAATTTATGTGACCCCCTATGAACAGAATTAATGATTTCACCATTTACTTTCAAAAATTAAATTTGAATCTGTGATCATACAACTCAGATTTTGTAGCACTGCAGCCTCACACCGAGATTTGTGCAGGCAAAATAAGGAGCAAAGGCGAGAGCTTCCTCCTCTGTTTAGGCAAGGCTGATCAGGTTTCTTAGACACAAATCCCTAAGATGCTTATGATACCCAGGCTGTCCAATCCCACTATTTGAGAACCTGTGACAATTTTTTGATTTAAAAAAAAAGAGTTTGTAAACCTTCCTGTAATTATTATATTTCTTCGTATAGAGTTGGGGAACTGAATGGAGAAATGAGAATCATTGTTTTTTTTTAAACGTATGGAGTTGTTCACTTTGGATAATATATTCTATGAACTTATCCTGGAATCTCCTTTGTGTAGAGATGGGAAAATGTAGCCTCTTCATAAGTGGAACAATCCAGAGAGTTTCTCATCCTTGTTTCTTCTGGGAATTGCTGAACATCTCCTGCTCCTCCTCCTGAGGGATACTTATATTTTGAGGACAACAAATAGCTTGCATGATTGGCTTTCATACTGTTTGGTTCCTTTCTAATTGGTTGTTATAGGATAGTAGGGATAAAACACCATACCAGGCAGGGCTGTGCTTTTAAAAATAAATTCCAAGCTATAGTTTATTGGCAATTTGTCCTGCTACCCATCTGTAAAATTATTTTTACAGACATATCAAATTAATGATATCCATACAATTATAGTAATAGCAAAACAGATATTCAAAAACTATGAACAGAGAAAACAATTAAAGGTCAGTAGACGACCAAAACAGCAGAAGACCAAAACAAAATAAGTCTAAATTCGTTTGAATACTACAGCCTACAACCAGCTATCCAGACAATTCAAAATCAAACCAAAATTTGGCTGTATCAAAACATATAAATCGAAAGTCTGGGGAAATTCTAACTAGCATAGCAAAATTATACTCAAACCAGAGAGTGTCAACATTGACTTTGAGGGCTCTGTGTATCATTTTGTTGATCTGAAGTAGAGTCTCTTCAAAGTACCCTTGAAGAAGGGACTAATCATGGTTGGAGAGCTCGAAGTCACAACTGAAATTGTTGCAGCTTTTTCTGAAATAATACTTGCCTCTGGAGATGCCAAATCTTCCGGAGGCCTACATTCTCTGGACCCTACTGGTCAGTGTCTATCTCCAGACATATTTCCTTCCTAGTCCATTAAGGCATTTGTTGATTCCTATGTCCCATGGGGGATGCTGAATAGTTTATAAACACACAGAGATAGATAAACTGGGCAGAGTGTTCTCTTCTTTTCTTTGCTGTTCTTGCCTGGTTCCTCCAGGCTGCTGATGGTGTGTACAGAAGCTATTTGGAGAGGATTAAGTTCGGCTAAAATGTGGTGCTGTCCAGGAAATAACAGCTGATAAGAGCTTGGCCTGACAACAGCTTGAGGGAGGCTCATGTAAGCTTGAGTGTGGTTTCTGATACTTCTGATAAACAAGGCCTTCTCTCTCCCTCATTCAGCTGGGTGGGCTGGAATTGGGAGTTTGAGTGACAGTGTTATAGATGAGGAATTCTGGTCAAGCATGAAGGAGGATGGAGGGAAAGGAATTCATGGTGCAATCTAGCAGTTCAGGACTCTGAAATCTCAAAGAGAAATTAAGGGGGTTAAATATACCATGGGGTGTGGGAGAACAATAAGGTACTGGCAGGGATTTTTTTTTTAATAATATAGATTCTCCAGATGAAGTCTTGCCCTTGCCTACCTTGCTATGAAAGTTAACTAAAACTCTTTGCTTGGTAACTCTTACTACCACTGAGGTAGTAAGAGTCAGGGATGGGGTTAAGAGGACTTTCTTCCAGTAATAAATTTGGTGGAGAGGCCTAGATTCTTCCAGTAATAAATTTGGTGGAGAGGCCTAGATTCCTCCTATTTCAGTTGTTTTACTGAGCCAGATTACTAAGGCCGAGTGAGCTGGACAGTCAGTCTAACACTGGTTACCAACGTAGTGGTGGGATTTTTTCTGTGTGGATTTTCAATATGTATTTCTCTTTCTTCCTTTACTTATGGGCCCCAAAGCATACTGCCAGCACACAGGAGTGTAGAGCATTCATTGATTTTGGAGTCTGCAGGTGTTCAAGGCCTTGAGTAAGAATACAACTCTGTAGTCTAAGACAGTTTTTATAGTCCTTGGAGAGAGAAGTTCAAGCAGGGGGCTTGAAAGTGAGTCAAAATTCTTGAGCCTTTGTCCTAACTCTGCTATCCTTTTTTGTGGCAACCATAGACAAGCTAATTTTGTGGGCTGTGTAGTTTTCAGTGTGTAGTTTTGCTAGGAGATTGACTGTGTTCATACATCACATTAAACCACCCACTACTTTTTTTTGTAGTTTTGGATTAATGTGTTATGTGAACCAAGCCAGTAGAGTTTACTTATGAGGCAGAAAAGTGGAATGTGAATTGACATTATCTTCACAATTATTGCAATAGAGGCA
>JANHFL010007839.1:0-26673 GCA_032468155.1 Oxyrhabdium leporinum
AAGAAAGAATGAAAGAAAGAAAGAAAGAAAGAAAGAAAGAAAGAAAGAAAGAAAGAAAGAAAGAAAGAAAGAAAGAACCTGGAGCTCCCTTGCAGCTTAGAGAGAAAGACAATAGTAAGGAATCTTAAATACTCCAGGATCATAGGCCTTGTACTTAAATGTTGAAATATGACTCTTAGTGTGCACTGATAGCCTTTAATAATCATATTCCTATGGTCCTATTCCACGAATCATTTACTTAAGACTAAGTTCAATTATGTATATTCTTCTGGCCAGGGATAGATTACTAGCACCCGTTTTACCATTTGAAAGTAACCCCATCAATCATTAGTATGTGTTCAATCTCTGCCTGCAGTGGTATTCTTACTGACTCCAATCGCTACTGGAAAGCCATTTATCAAAGCGAAAACATACTCTCAGAAAAGAAGGTATGCAGGCTTACTAAGCACTGGAGCACCCAGGAGAAAGTAAAGAGTAATTATTTATATGTGAACTATCACATCACATAATTAAATTCTGGAGAACTGTTTTCACATTAATATTCAACAATGAATGAGGTCTTTCATTACTCAGGGAAATTGCAGGTCGGGTTAATCACTAATCATGAGTGCATTGGAAATGAAGTTGATAATGCAGCTTTGCTTGTTGCGTGGCTTAATTTGATAGTTTTAAATTCACCACATTTAGCCAGTGCTTTCTAATTTCTCAAAACACTTCGGGCCGTGATTCTTACTAAAAAGCAATTTAAATATAATGGGTACATATTTGTATATAATGCAAATTTGTTTTAAAGGGATTGGAAAAGGAAAACATTTCCATTAGTTCAAATTTGTCTGACAAAAGGAGCATTAATTCCAATGAACTTCTGAAGAAGACACTTGCGGGTTTTACAGGATTCTTTTTCCTGAATTGCAGAGGTAAATCTATAAACTACCTACATACAGACTACAGAATAACAAAGTTGGTAGGGATCTTGGAGGTCTTCTAGTCCTACCCACTGCCCAAGTAGGAGACCCTATACCATTCTGGACAAATGACTATCAAATCTCTTAAAAACCTCCAGTGTTGGAGCTCCCAAAACTTTTGAAGGCAAGCATTCCACTGATTAATTGTTCTCACTGTCAGGAGGTTTCTGGATTCTAGGTTGGATCTCTCTTTGATGGGTTTTCATTTGTTACTTCTTCTCTTGCCCTCAGGTGCTTTGGAGAATAGATGTCCCCTTCTTTGTGATAGCTTCTCAAATTTAGAAGACTGTTATCATGTCACCCCTAGATAGATTTTCCTCATGATGATTTGTTCCTAACCTGACCGAAAAAAGATGTTGAGACCCTGGAGAGAATGCAGAGAAGAGCAACGAAGATGATTGGGTGGCTGAAGGCTAAAACATAGGAAGAATGGTTGCATGAATTGGGTATGTCTAGTCTAGTGAAAATAAATATGGGTATCATGATAGCATGTTCCAATATTTGAGAGGCTGCCACAAAGAAGAGGGGATCAACTTATTTTTCAAACCACCATAAGGCAAGACAAGAAGCAGTGGATGGAAACTGAACAAAAAGACAACCAACCTAGAATCAAGGAGAAATTTCCTGACAGTGAGAACAATTAATCAACGGAATGGCCTGCCTTCAGAAGTTGGGCACTCTAAAATTGGAGGTTTTTAAGAGATAGGACAGTCATTTCTCCAGAATGGCATAGGGTCTCCTGCTTGGGCAGTGGGTTGGACTTGAAGATCTCCAGAGGAACAACTGAATTTCAAATGATATGAATTGGAACTCTTGTCCCAGGTTATTTTGGGTAGCCTTTGCTGAAAATAGTTGCGCACTAAGGCTCTGCAGATTCATAGGCATTTTGAAGGGTGCAGACACATTCCCATTGCAACTGACTACAACTCTTTAAAGCAGCTGCATCTTTTCCAGGATTTTTGCAGCCACCTGCTGCAGTGTCTTCTTGGAAAAAGGTGCCTGAGATTTCAGGAGTTGCAGATAGACATTATGCTTGCGCCATTGTGCATCCCAGGGCATCTTTTCACCTTTGAATCAGAAGCTCTGCCCAGCCCTCCTGTGTCTCTTACTCTAAGCCTAAGTTAGCTCTGATTTAACATGCATTCATACAGCATCCATGGTGTTTTGAGTTAATGTTTATGTCTCAGGTCCATATTCTGGCAGTAAGCTCTTTACCAGGCATGAGAATATAAATATATGCATTGTAATCTGTGTTGGAATATTGATAAGCAAGGTACTTAGGTTTGGAAATAAGCAAGTTCCTTTGCTGAGAACCTTCTAGGGAGGACACTGCAGTAAGGAGCACAATCGCACAGGTTGTGTGTCAATTTATCACTGGAGATAATGGAAAACAACATTGAACAAATGTGAGGTGGGAGTGATCTGTTCATTTTATTAACTAGAAGTGGTAGAAAGGAATTTATATTTTTAATCAGCATGCGAAAAAGTGTGGAGCTGCACAAAAATTAATGACTTTTTAAAATGATTGTTCCTTGCTGCAATAACAATGCCTTTTATAAACTTTTTTTATCTAGGAAGTTTGGTTTACAACAGCAAGCTAAAAAACAGCTCAAGAAGGCAAAAGTGCAGCTTTTTGAAAGGCGAAGAATATAAAAAAAGACATCAGCAAGTACTTTGCAGGCTTAATACAGGAGCACTTTATTAGGTTTAGCTACACAATACAGATTGAAACCAAATAGTCTGTGTCTGGACAATAATGAACATTCAAATATATTCTATTTCCTACATAGTGGGGTTTTGTTTGCTTGTTTGTTTGTTTGTTTTTTGACGGACTCTACAGATATGGGTTACATTTAATTGCCTCAGGATAGTTTCTTATTCATTCTGTCTTACTCAGAAAAAGAATACTTTGGTCACTTGACAGGAAACCAAATTCCATCTAAAATAAATCCTTTCAAACTGAATTAGAAAGTTCCTGGATCGGTGAAACTTCAGGAAAAGTTCTTAATGAAAACTTAACGATTTTCCCCAATGGGTCCCATACATTGTTAGAGATGTAAAAAAGAGATGCCATCTTTTTTTTTTCTCTTTGGTTCCTTTATATGAAATGCCATAATTCACCAAAATTGGTTCTTAGGAAAAATGAGTTTTTATTGCATTTATGTCCTGCCTTTTCTCCAGAAGCTCAAGGCAATGTATGTAGTTCTCAATTCTCGTTTTATTCCAATTTCAACTTTGTGAGATGAGTTAGACTAGGTGATGGTGTCTGCCCCAAACTTAGCTCAAATGTTTTACAGTCAAGTGGAGATTTGAACCTAGATTTTCCTAGCCTATTGTCCTTTGAAGAACAGCCTGTCAGAATGCAAATCACTGGCATTGAAATATAATTGTATGGTGGTTTCTAACCTTCCACCTAAGATGAGGTCTCTGTCAGATGACATCTCTATTTGGAGATTCAACATCGACAGAATATGGTTTTAGCATAAACATGAAGTCCTGATTGGCAATATGTTGTTACTAATATGATGTTGAATTAATAAGAATGTTCAGTGTGAACGACAGGGATCCCTGGATATGTCCTTTATCTCCCAGCTGTATCCCTATTGTTTGATAATTGCCTGATGTGATAAAAGATGGAACGGTTAGTCATTTTCTAATTGATGATGGCTTTCTGCACATTCAAGTTCTTATATGACACGCACTGTTATCAGGATAATTAATGGCATGTCACTCTGTTGATGTATGAAGTCAACGTAGCTGTTAAAACATGTCCTGTTAGAAGGGTATGCTGGGGTTCCCGCCCCCCCAAGACCTATATTTTCTTTTTTTCTAAGGCCAGATATTACTATATCAGTAATGGCCCAGTCATCCCTTTTTCCAGTTAGTATATTAACTGTACTCCATTCAAAATGGTGGCTCTTGGTTGTGTGGGTCATTTTTATAGTCCTTGCTGGTTTTGCAAAAAAATTGGAAAGCTCTTATGCCCTGCCCCTTTCCTTTTCTCTTTTCTGATTTTTTTTTTTTAAAAATCCCTATACGGCACAGGATCAAGTTATTTGGTGGACCACCACAGCTATCTCTGTCACAGGGAGTCAACAAAATGGACATGCCCCAACTTCCCTTTTTGAAACAATGCTATCCAATAGTGACTGCCTTCTCTATCACTATTGCTGGTCTTTCGCAACGAGCTTCCATGAGTTTAGATGGTCCCATTTCTACTGGAGTTCCATAGAGTGTAAAAACCTGACTTTTCTCCTATTCACTGAAAAGGAATGGATGTGCCTATTCAGTTGTATGTTTATGCTCTTGTCACCAGCGTTCTTTATGTGCAGATTACATTTGGATGTTGCTACTTTGGGGAGACTTTGTATGGTATCTATGATTCTTGTTTATTTTTCTTTTCTGCATAATGCTCAGAGGACAAATTGTGAGGAGAGGGGCGACCTTATATGTCTTTGAAATATTTCTACATGTCAGTGTTAATGGATGTTTGTATGCATGTGTGCCTACATAAACATATGTTGGAAAGAAGAGGAAGGTGGTAGACTCATAGATTTTGTTGTGAATTAAGTTTGTTCCATGGATGCACACTATGGACAAATTAATGTATGACAAGGGAGAAATGGAAGGGGAATATTATAGAGGGTGTCAGAATGCCTGAAGACTGGCTAGTTAGAAAATAGATTGGGAATACTTTACAACTTTTTATTGCAGATTCTATTTAAACTAAGGAAAAACTCAATTAAGTAAGGAAAGAAGATTTGTGTCTTTCCGGGGGATATTTCTTCACTATCAATCCAGTAATATTAGTAAGTTCTTCTGAAACAAGAGGCTTTGACTCACTTAAACCTCATTGATCTCAGTATACTCTTCAGCAACAGTATACTATTCGAGCTGGATGGAGACAAGTAACAATCCATTAATCTCTATAAAAGGCACACGTTGTGTGCATGTCAATTATTTATCACAGCAGACTGGAGTAAAATTAATGTGCGCAAAAGAGACTGATTACTTGCCCCTATGTTAGATTTCTTTGAGGGAAAAGCAGCTCCTTCACTTCTCTGCTTTTTCAAGGAGATAATCTGCAGTCAGCAGTCATATATTTGCATAACAAACAATGACATTGCTCATAGGAACGATCCCCATACATGCAAAGAAGCTTTGTTTATGCAGTGAGGCAATGAAGCCACCTGCAAGGACACCTTGCATCGATTCCACAAGGTTCTTGAGATATGGCGCTTACTCTTGAACAGTTATAAGTGCAAAACAAAACATAGCATTGTGTCACAGAACATTGAATCCATGATCTGGACCCATGCATACTTTTTTGGTAAAAAAACCCACCCACTCTCAACTCCATTTTGTCAGCTGCCCAGAATCACATGTGGTTCTGCTTCATCAATAAACCATCTTTCCAGTCAGCCTCCATGTTTCCAGTGTTTTTCTCCAAGCTTGGAAATGAACCAGATTGATATTTCTTCCAACAGTGCAATCTGTAAAAAGGAGGCTTTGGATTAATAGCATAATGAACTATATTTTGTCCCAGGATGTAATATTTAGGTCAATAACTACACATGTCAACCTTTTGGGTATTCTTTTAATTTTTCTTCCTCTGCTTTTCACCCCTTTTTATGGATTAGCATATTATTTGTTTTTATTTGTTAATCAAATTTATGTAGCCACCCATCTCACCTGGGGCAGTGAACAACAATCAGAAAACACAACAAATAAAAGCAAAATTATAAAACATTACATGATCCCAGCTAATGTATCCATCATTCGTGGCTTCATGTTGCATATGAAATAAGCCATTATTGCAGTAAATCCTAGTTAAAATCAGTCATAGCACAGCATATTGTATGAACCTAGACCTTAAGGCAGCTTTCTGCATATAAAAAATTTAATGTATAAATCTATTCGATTCCAAGCCAGATCATCAACCCACCCTACACAGTACTATAACATTGCTTTTTTCCATAACTCAATGTCACAGTATCTTTTCCAGTCTTCCCTAAAAATGCTTGGTATCTTGTGTATGCTATGCATGTGTTTTGCTTTGTTGAGGAGGAGGGGAGACGATTGATTCGTATGCAAAAGGTTTCAAGTTTCATTTTCTGGTATGACTGTCAGAAAGTCTTCATGAGCCTCTCTGGAAAACTGCTGCCGATGGATACCCATGTATAAGGCAGCTTCCTATGTTTCTATATTCTAAGTTTTAGTTTGATACATTCTTGATAAAATATTTGCTTCTTACTAATCTTCTCTTGTTTTATTTTAAGCATGTCCAATTGAGGAAAGATACAGGATGCTCTTCATTAACTTCAGTGTTTATGTAAGTCAGCACTGTTGCACAATATTTATGTCTATTAAAATACTTCTGTATCATAAGTTCCTTGGTGCTCTCTGAGCTTGCTGGTTTTCTTGCAGACATTTCATACCAAACACCAGTGCTAGAAGGGAGTGGGGTTTGCTCTCATTTTTATATACTAGTGGCTCGCTGGTAGGTACTTCTGCATCATTTCTTAGTAAAGAGGCTGTGCACATATGTATCCATTTCATTCAATACATTTCACTATATAGGAATCAATGTAAAGCATGACCAAAAATTGTAAATGATGATTAGTTAGTCAACAAGTATCTGATAGTAATTTATTTAAGAAATGTTTAGGGTCACTCATATTCATCACTCTGGGTGGCTAACAATAGTTAATACAACCAATGATTAAAAAATGTGGATTTTAAGCAAACAGCATTTCATATATGAAAGAAAAGCAGAAAGGTACACTGAGAAAATAATACCAATATTAATGAATTAATTTAGCGTATAAATAAGAAATATCTGTCAATTCCAACTAATATAGAGAGTCTTAATTTCTCCCATGCAAATAAACCACGTGTAGGATGTTTTATGGATCTAATCCATATGGAATATTAAGACCCATTGAATCTAGTAGGTTTTAGCAGTCCCAGCTCTGCGTAGTGCAAGATCATTGATGCCCCTACAGTGGCTTGCTTAAGGTCCAGATTAAGCCAGTGCTAAATCTGGAGTAAGTGCTAAATATTCGCAGCTTTCCAATACTACATTGGCAATTTACAAAGCACTACATTAGGAAAAAATATATATAACAGCATCTTCATGTGGCAAGAATTGTGACATATAGTAGCTTCCTTGTTAGTTTCTAATGGAATCAATACTGAGAAGGGAAAAAAAGAGAAAAACACAAAACTTTATTTGAAATGTGTTTTATGGGCTAACAATGCATGAAAGCTTCTAGGATGTTGGGGGAAGGAACAAAAGAAAAACAACAACAAACCTTTGATGCCCTCTGGATTTCAGAATATATTCAGTGGAAATCTTATAAGCTTATTATATTTTGAACCTAGTGTTTTCATACTGGGAGGGTATATCCCTTCCAAATGGCTAGAAAAATTCTTATCTCTGTAATTATGAACAGAATTTTTAATATAGGTTCACATATTACTAGGAAAAAGGTGTATGATCTTGCGTTGCAAAAAGATTTTTGTTATGAGTATACTTTCAAAGAACTTCAGGTGAGCCTCAATAATACCGTTCACCTCCAAAGAGAGCTTGGGAAGGATTCCATGGATGAAAATTGTAAAGGGGAAAACAATTCAAGAAGCTTGGGAAACACTGAAAGATTATAAAAGCCCAGTCCAATTCAATACCACTGAAAAAGAAAAATAAGAAATCCAAGAAGAAACTAGCATGGTTACACAAAGAACTCTGATAAATTGAAAGACAAAAAGGATATGTCCAAAAAATGGAAAGAGGGACACATAACTAAAGCAGCATACCAACAAATAGCCCAAACTTGCAAAGATGAAGTCAGGAAAGCTAAAGCTCAGAACAAAGTAAGATTTGCAACAAATGTCAAATATAATTTTTTAAAAAGTTTCTTTCAACATACAAAAAACAAGAAAAATGTCAAGGAAACAATTGGTTCACTGATGAGAGAAGATCACAAAAGGTGATCACATGAGCCTGAGACACAACAATGGTCATAAATATGAACCAATTGCCAAGTATCTGAATTTTGATCACATGATAGCTGCAAAGGATGTACCTGTGAAAAATGATCATAAATCACTTTTTTCAGTGCCATTGTAACTTTGAATGGTCACTAAATGAACCATTGTAAGTGGAAGACTACCTGTACAGCCCAACCTTACCAAAAACATAACTGTAAAGGACAGACTAGGAATATGAAGCAAAAAAATGGTAAGAGAACACCTGTCCACTCTAGATGAGTTCAAATCACTGGGACCTGACATATTACATCCCAGAATTCCTAAGGAGCTGGCAGACATGATCTTGGAACCATTGAACCATATTTTTCAAAGGTCCTGGAGCACTGGGAAACTACCAGAGGACTGGAAAAGAGCTGATGTGGTTCCCATCTTCAAAAAAAAAAGGGGGGGGGGAACAGATCCAGGATACTACAGACCAGTCAGCCTGACATCAATAACTGGGAAGATACTGGAAAAGATAAGCAACAGATCTGTGAACATCTAGAAGCAAGCAAAGTTATAACCAAAGGCCAACACGGGTTTGTCAAAAACAGATAATGCCAAACAAATTTTATTTCATTCTTTGAAAATGTGACTAAATTAGTGGATCAGCAAAATACTGTGGACATAGTATATTTGGATTTCAGTAAGGCATTTGACAAAGTAGACCACAAGGTACTTTTTGGTAAGCTAAAAAAAAAATGTGGAATAGACAGAATAGCCACCAGATGGATTTGTAAGTGGTTGACAAACTGCACTTAACATGTAGTCCTCGATGGAACTATATCCAGGTGTGGGCTGCTACTGGTTTGCACTGGTTTGGGCTAACCAGTCTTTCATTTTATTGCCAGTTCGGTCCCTGCACAGGTGGATCACAGGTAAATGCAGGGCCCGTGCAGAGGCTCAGGGAAGGCAAAACACGGGCCTCCCAAAAGTTCTGGAAGGCCGGAAACAGGCCCATTTCCGGCCTCCGGAGAGTCTCCGAAACCCAGGGAGGCCGTTTTCGCCCTCCCGGAGGCTCAAGGAAAGCCAGGCTGGTGTAGGAGGCCGACTAAGCCACACCCACCATGGCCATGCCCATCCAGCAACCGGGCAGAGAACTGATTGCTAAATTTTTTGAAGCCCACCCCTGACTACATGGAGAGAAGTTAGCAGTGGGGTTCCCCAAGGTTCCATTTTAGGCCCAGTACTCTTGAACATCTTCATAAATGATTTAAATGAGGGAATAGATGGGGAACTCATCAAATTTGCAGATGACACCAAACTTGCAGGAATAGCCAACATTCCAGAATATAGTCTCAAGATCCACCTGGATCTCAACAGACTTGAACATTGGACCCAATCTAACAAAATGAATCCAATGTAGAGAAAAGTAAGGTTTACTTTACTGTCATGTTTAGGAATGCTTTTCTTGCAAGTTGATATAGTTGTGCAGAAATTGCTTCCCTTTAAGTAAATACCATTGGAAATTAGACAAGTCTCTGCTGAGCTTATGTACTCCTAAGTTTCAGGAACAACACTGGTGGGAAGGAAACAGTTCCTAGTATTTGTTGGTAAATAATTATTGGAATGTTTGCTGTCCTGTATTGCACTGACAAATACTTTGTTTTGGTTTCTGGAAATGACTCTGCTGCAATAATAAGAAATTAGTCACTAAATAAGAAACCTCCTTCTGCTACTCTCTACTTCCTGACAAAGTACTCTACCCAAGAGAATCTGGTCCGTAACTGCAGGGGGAATAATCCATGTTTTTGATAGAAAATAACTGTTTGAAATACTTGAAACTGAGCCATTTGGTTTTTCCAGAGGGAAATGTTTTGTGAATTCAAGCCTTCTTCTCTGAACCTTTATCACATGCACTATTATATACTGTATTTCCTATCCTTTGGTGGTATGAAACTGTTATCACCTGGCAGTTGAATAATCAATTGATAAATGTGATCTACCTCTTAAAGTGATTTTTTTGAAGCTGGCATCTGTGCACAATATGGAAAAATCTTCCTTACCATTTGGCATGCTCATACAGGAAATCTTGTTACTTATTCCAAGTCCAAAGGAAAACCACTAACCTGGTAATAATTTGATTATCCAGACTTATGTATTGAGAAAAGAATTAAATATAAAAAGAGAGTAGTAACTGCTGAACAACATCTGGTCACCTAAGCAGATTTCAAGCTGTGACTTGATATACAAGATCATTTTGATCTTCAACCCCACCCCAGTTGTTCTGGCACAGGATATGCATACTGAAACATAGTCATTAATTTGATGGTTGCATAATTCTGGTACTGCTAATGAGAAAACAAGGAGTACAGTAGTCATAACTTGATAAGGTAGGCATTATAATCATTGTAAGAGAATAACGCAGTATCAGTATGGTTTACAAACTTTCTCTTACATTTTTAAAGTTATGCAAGCTTTTTTGATTAGAAAGATAATTTGTATGTTGTAGATAAAGGCTGAAATCTAAAATTATTCACACATCTTAATGGGACATAGTGGTATCAAAACTAATGTCTATGTTGGAAATGCTCTGAGAAGGAAATGTATAAAATAGAACTGATATATAAAAGGAAGCAGGGTATTAAAGCAATAAAACTTCTTAAAAGGACACATTTCTGTTTCCCTTACTCAGTGCTACAGAATGGAAGAGGAAAACTGTAATTAAAAGATGCTTCATTTTGTAATATCTGGGTGCTAATTTGTAGGATTAATTTACTAATTATTAAATTCCCACCTGACTCTTTTTCTTATCAGTAAGATTTACAGCAGCATGTTTCCATCCAATATACTTGCTCCGCCCACTTGATACATGCAATGTATAATCTGATTCATTTTTTAAAAATTAGGATTTATTTGAAACTTAATGGTTATACAGTATCTACATTAAAATGGGCAAATGAATTGTTTGGCTAGTAAAATATGATAATGCTGCATTAGGACAAATTAGTTAACAGGTTCACATTTCATTTTGCTCATCTGAAAAAGTAGAATGCAGACTAGAGTAATTTATGCAAAATTCCAGATAATATGACTTTTTAAAATCTATTTCTGATCTCATCTGCATAAATAATAAGATATTTAATGAATCAAAGCATATTAGAGTATTTCTATTTCACTTATAATTAAAGTTCAATAGAGGAGTAATCAAATTCAGTCTCTTGGCACCCTTAGAAGTTTTAGTTTGAGTAGTTCCTGTATTGAAAAGGAGAGAGAAAGCAAAAAATAGGGGCAGCCTAACTTGCAAAGTGTATTTATTTGCAGTGTAAATCTAAATCACATGAGTAAGCAGTAAAAGTGATTCTGTGCAAAAGTGATACATTTTGTGTTTTTACACAATAGGACATATAATAACAATTGATTAGATTTTAATTACAAGAAAATAATGTAGTGCCAAAATCATTTCCTAGCCTCAAGGGTTATTATTTTTTTCGTGACTTATATATGTAGTTTTTCACTAGTATCAATGGGAATCACTTGGTATGCATAAGCTCTATTGTGCATTGATTAGACAAAGGAATGTTCTACAATGGGCTGTCCTTAAAATATAAATAAACATGATTTCACTGTACATTTTTTGTCTGAGTGGATATTGCTATTTTATTTATCTCTTGCAAAGAAAAGATGGCATGCCAGATGGCATTTTCTTTGTGGATATTCTTGTTTTGGGGATTTGCCAATGACCTGCATAGTTAACATTAGTTAATAGTGGGATGATTTCATAAAATATATAATCACTAAAGCGTAAGACAGTGTGTTCACAGACAAATAACTTTGATATTTGAAGAAGGATGGATATATGAAATATACAACAAATCTATAATTGTTCGTAAACAAAATTGGGTACAATGAAACTCTTAATTTATTTGCTCAGCCTTCCCAGATGCCCTCCAGATGTTTGTAATTTTCAGAATTTCTAGCCAATATTGCTAAGAATTATAAGCCAAATGTATTTAAATGAGCACTG
This sequence comes from Oxyrhabdium leporinum, assembly GCA_032468155.1. Taxonomy (NCBI): domain Eukaryota; kingdom Metazoa; phylum Chordata; class Lepidosauria; order Squamata; family Cyclocoridae; genus Oxyrhabdium; species Oxyrhabdium leporinum. The sequence goes on from JANHFL010007839.1 coordinate 11,962, forward strand.
TTAAGCCTGCCAAGTTCTCCTAACAATGTCAGATTTATAGAGAGAGACAGGGTTTGGGATATTGGTTTCAAGCTCTCCTCTGAAATGTTTACGTATGCCTATTTCTATCTAAATTGTTTGACACCTTCTTACACAAGTATATTCTATGTAATAGAATTATTTAGAAGGACTATTTTGTAGTAGAATTAAATTGCCATGTCTATTAATAGGGTTACATATTAAAACGTTTAAAGGTTTCCCCTGTCCAGTCATGACCGACTCAAGGGTACAATACTTCTCCCCAATTATCAGCCAAGAGAGTCTGCATAGTCTGCAAACATTTCTGTCATCATGTGGCCAGCATGAAAATACAGAACACAGTAACCTCCCCACCAAAGTTGTATCTGTTTATTCACATTTGCATGCTTTTGATTCGCTAGATTGACAGGAGTTAGGGCAAGTAGAGGGAGCTCAACCCGTCATATGGCACTGCGGTCTCTTGATGTTATATCTTATAATGGTTCCGGAAACAATCTAGTATTTGGACAGAACTGAAATTGCCATATGATTGTTTTAATTGTGCCGGTACCGTTTATCTCTGTTGTCTTGTGGTCACAAAGTAAATTTTCAGATGATATTGAAAAACAGGTCATTGATTAAATATCTACCACTACAGATATTTTCTGCATGCAAACTAACAGCCTGATTGACTTCATGTAGTTATCTAATCTTGGAGCTGGTTTTTATTTGCTAAGGGTTATTCAAAATGGTTTGCTATATTGCATATTGTATGCTGAAAAGGTTGTTTAATATATGCTTTCTTTTGATCTTTGATTAATCTTTCAATGCTTGAAGCTATAATAATACATATAAAATTTACATTTACATGATCTTACTTGATTTATATTTACTTAAATATTTCTCTACAAAATCAAAATTGGCAAGCCACTCAAAGAAATAAATTAGTATTTATGTTTACATTGCAACAATACTGAGCAACAAATTAAAAAAATAATTTAAAGAAAATTACAATGATTCAGAATGGCAAAATAGTAGAATTTTAATACTGGGGCAGTGGTATAGCTTTCTAGCTGAGCACATATTTTGTATTGGGAATGTTTGTGGCATTTCCAGATAGTCTGGAAAAATATGTTTAAAACTTGTAATGACTTCACCACTCCCAGTGAGCCTAGGAATAGGAACCCAGCTCCCATTAGCCCTAGCTAATGCAACTAGTGGCAAGATATTGTGAGAATTACAGTTCAAAACTCTAGAAATTTGTGTCAGTATTTGCTCCCAATGAATGGACTCCTGATAAAAATTGCTTTCTATTCTCTAGTGTTTGAGATTTTGCAGCATTCTATATTCCACAGATTACATAGAATCCTATAGATCTAAGTTAAATGGGCAACTTCTACACTAGATAAATATTCTAGAACCTCTTACATCCAGAATGCAGTGTGAAATATAGTATCTATTTTAGTTTTGATCTTATCTGCAAAACCATGTGATAATTATTTGATAAAAAGAATGCTAGTGCTTCAATTTTATATTAGTCTGAGTAAAGAAAGTCCTTATCCTTAAACATAGATTCAGAATTTTGTACATAGCTCATTTAAAATTTGGTCTGCCAGATTGCTGAGGGAATATGAGTTAGGACTAAAAAAAATAGTCTACAATAAAAAGGCAGAGGGCAGGGATCTATCTTAATAGCATTAAACTTAAAATAGTTATTTTTTATGGCCATAATTTTAATATTTCTAGTACAGTTCATAATTTCATAAATCAAAATGCCATTTATTAATTACAGACTTTTATCAGTGATGATTATTTCAAGGAAATTAAATTAATTTCCTATAAGAAGCTCTGTTTTCAGTTTATTTATTTTACTCATTTTGATGCTATCTAACTGCAACTGACTCTGGACAGCTCATCATACATTAAACTAGATAGAAACAAGCAACATACAACAAAAACAAAACCAGAAAAGAAAAAAATAACAAGATAGTGAACCTTTCAGGCACTCTAAAAAACTCTAAAACATCCCACCAATGGCTTAACACCCAGCTAAGGGGAAAATTTTGGAGTTCTTTCTGGGTATATTGTACTAATTAATTTGTTTGAATGCCTTTGGGAATTGCTTTAATAGTAATTTTATTTAAAATGTTAATTACAAAGATAAAAACTAATACAAACTAAAATAATGTAATAAAAAGAATATATAGAAAGCAGAAAAAATAGAAAAATATCTACTACTTTTAACAATCTTGATCTTTCGTCCCTTTAGATAATGCCTTAAAACTTTATTCCTTTTCATTTCACAAATGAAGGCAAGTATACTGTATGTGTCCCAGGATAATAATTGAGGATCCAATCTGGGTCGGTCACTAGGATTAGAGGTTTAGTCTTCCAAGCTCTCGGACTAGTGCTGGAGCCCATCCTCAGGGAACTTCTCTCTACCAGAATGTGGTAGAAACACATTCTGTGGTAGAAGCACATTCTGGTAGAGAGAAGTTTCCTGAGGATAGGCTCCAGCACCAGTCCCGAAAGCTTGGAAGACTAAACCTCTAATCCCAGTGACTGACCCAGATTGGATCATTTTCATTTTTTTCTTTTTGTATTTTTACAAAATTCTTCAAAGCTTAACAAGCTTATTTTCTAAATCTAATATAGGAAAATTATCCAGGTCATTCTCTTGGTTTTGTATTTGTTTTTACTTTTAATTATTAACACATCAGCCAATTTCATACGTGCATCCAGTGTAGCATCTTTTTCCACATTATTTTTGTGGCCTATTTTAAACCCATTTTCAGATCTTGTCCTGTAAAATTTGTTCCTCTTCCATACCATTTTTTCAATGCAGACTATCTGTGAAGCACCCATTGTTCAAAAATATCCTTCAATGTTTTCAGTTAAAATATTTTCTCTGTTCTGTTTTAGTAAGTCAAATTTAAGTTTTCTTCTCCTTTCATTGTCATATTTAGTTCTTTCTAGTTACTGCTAGTTTTCAACCCTCAAAGTCTCATTCTATTTTTTTTAAAGAGCATTCAAAACAAAATTATTTTCCCACATGGAGGATTGTTATAATTAGTTCCAAAAATCTTATTTCAAATCTATCTGGACTTTAGTCTGTTTGCCATTTTCCAAAATCAAAGTCAAAATACGATTTTGCCATTTGTTTCCCTCCATTAAGTCTTTAAACTTGTATTTAAACTTCTTTCACTAAGGATTGAAGGAAACTCATCTGGTGCTGGACAACCTGTTGATCCAAAGGTTCCTAACCCATTGGAGGCTGTGGTCTCCTTGTAAGGAGCAACTATATAGTGGGCGATTTGAAGTCATCCTCTGAAAAGGATTATGAAGAGCTGGTCTGTTAACAGGCTCTTCCTTCTGCTGTTAGTGGGGCCATTTTGAGGGGGATTGCTGAATTGTGAAAATCCATTTTATCAGGATGATTTTCATGGTGACTAACTAATATATTATTTTGAGTTTAAAATCAGAGAAATATTTGCAGAAGATTAAACTGCATTTAAATGAAATGCTGTTAGAAATAGCAGTAGTTTGGATATATCAGTCTAAGTATTTAGATAATGTCAGTTGTTGCCAAATATCTTATGCTTTATGTGAAATTCCTGAAATGTACTTTTTGAAAGGTATTGTATTATTTCAGACATACATTTTTCAAAATTTTGTCCTTATTTTTCACTCCTTAAGTTTCAACTGTCGAGTGGGGGATAATTTTGCAGATTTAATTTTATACCTTTTTATCTTTTTTGGTTAGAATATAGCTTAAATGTATATTTTCTGATTTTATCCTTATAAATATTTAAGTATAAATAATTTGTATAATATTGTATGACATGAATATGTATGTGATCGTTAGATTTGAGTAATATAAAGAAAGTATATAGTTTTTTTCTTTCATATGCAAACATACATATATACATATATAGATGCACACGCACACATACACACATAAATAATAAAGAATGTAATATGCAAGGTGATTGTATAAATATACACATTTTATATATATATATAAAGAAAACTGCAGGCATACCAAACAAGAGAATGGTAACAAATGTTAAGAAAATTTGTATATATGTGTGTGGTAATAGCTTTAGTCTTTGTAACCTCATTTTTTTAATCTCATTATATTAAAGAAGTAATGGATTAGCATTCATAGTTAATGCTTCAAATCCATATGTGTGCATATATCTGTGAGAGAATTTTAAAATATCCTTTCCAAATCCACAATTTTCAATCCCATGTTTCTAAACCTGCTGTATGATTTGGGCATCTTAACAACTAAATCTACTGTGTGAAAGTCATTCTTGCTCTTTGAAATTAAAAAAAAAATGGCCATTGAATGGGAACCATCAAACTCATGGAATTTGAAACATTCCTTTGTTTTCAATATAAGAAATTTGGGGTGAGGGAAGATACCTGTATTCCATTATGAAATTCTCTAAAAAATGTGGATTCCTCTGCTACAACTAAACCCTGATTAAAAAATACTGTTTTTTATTCTTGCAAAAGACATTTTACTGCTTTTCTTTTATGGCAGTACTGTTTCTTTTATTGGACTCATTAATATACACCAAACTCTGTTGCTTTCCTGCTTTAATGGTACGTTTGCTTACCATTAATATCATCCAGAGTTATCACATCCCAAGGGAGAGGTTATAACCCCACATATTTGAATGGCTGTATAAATATTGTTTTGATTTTGATACTGTTCCTGCAACTTTCCTTAAACCTTTTACAGTAATAAATTTAGTGTGCTGTAAGATACCAAGCAAAAACATGAAAATGCTGAAAATGATATAAGCCAACATTTTTAAAAAGTATCTACCTATGGAAAGTTTATTTACCTTTTGTCTCCCAAATGTCAATAATATGGAACATTTGGGTAAATTCTATGAGTTACTTTCATTTTCAATGCATGCATTTAGGAATCTATTTCTTTACTAAGAGCTTTGTTTTGCAGAGTTCCTAAATACATAGCAATATAGAGTTCCTAAATACATAGCAATATAGAGTTCCTAAATACATAGCAATATAGCTCTCTTCAGTTGTTTTGTTGAATGCATGTAGGAGCAGCAAGCAATGTGTCTTAAAGATGTTTTGAATCCATTCATTCCCAGCCAGCAAGACCAGTGGCAAATAATTGTGGAAACTATGCTGGAAACCATCTGGAGGATTCCTACATGCCTATCTCTGGATTAGAAAGGTTTCCTTCATGTTAGCTTATCAAAGCAAAGCTAATGAACAATTCTTAACAACATGCTAACTACTATGCCTGCCAACTAGCAAGTAATGCTCTAAATGCATATAAATATCTGTTTCCAGAGAAGTCTGCAAAATGATCCTAACTTTGTAACAATTCAAATGACAGTATCTAATGATTAAACAGTAGATTCTCGTGTAACAGTTTGTTGCTGTTTTATAGTGTTTTTATTATCAATATTGGTAATGACTCTTTTCTTTGTCTCTCACTGTGCAACTGAATGTTGATCAAAGGTGGTTCTGTGAAGGTAAAGAATTACAGAATTCTCCTGATATTCAGATCTGTTGTGAAAGTGGAGGACTCCAGACACTCATTATAGCAGAAGCTTTTGAAGACGACACAGGGCGCTACTGTTGCCTGGCCTTCAATTCCCTTGGCTCTAGTTCTTCTTCAGCAGAATTATTTGTGGAAGGTAAGAAGACATGGCAATAAAAATATCATGCGTTGGGTTCTGTTTCTACTACTATATAACAACAGCTTTAGCTTTCACAAGTTTATGGGTCTGCACTCTGAAATCTCAATCTGCATGTCTAAATCGTCAATGTCTACAATGATTAAAAAGCCTAATGTTAATTGTTATAATTCTGCTATATATAGCAGTTCTTAATTATACTTTTTTCAATAAGTTAGACCTTTGAAAACTGTTTTTAAACAAAAACTGAAATGTTGTAAACAGGGCAGACAACCTTTTTTTCATAGGAGGGTACGCTGTTTATTTTTGAAGTCTAAGAACTGCTGGGGTGACAATGATGTTGTGGTCATGTTTATAGTGGCAGCGAGTTGTATTTGATACTTTGGCATATGATATTTTCAAAGTGTATTATAAGCAGTATAATTCTCATGAAGGCTTTCCCATTCATAACATGGCCTGACTCTAAGCAACATTTTCTGGCAAAATGGTTTCACCCACCACCACCCATATCCATGTCAGTTACCAATTTGTCATCTTCCCATTTGTGTACATACAAATCACTAAGATAGGGTGTCAAACTCAATTTCATTGAGGGCTGCATCAGCATTATGGTTGCCCTCAAAGGGCAATGTAAGACTAGGATGACTCACAGCGGCCAGGTGAGCATGGCTGGGTGGGTACAACAGGGTCACTGCAACTAAGTGGACGTGGCTGGGTGGGCATGGCTGACTCAACATCACTCACTGGGCACAGCTGACTTGAGACAGCTGGATCAGGACGGAACGAGTCGCACTGGCTAACTCGACATGGAGACAGTTCAGTGCCCCACAAGCTCCTCGCGTCCTCAAACTGCTGGCAGCAAAGTACATGTGCACACACCCACACCCACACATTACATTCTAAGTTTGGGGATATTTATCCACAGAGGAAGGAGAGAGCTTCTTTCCAAGCCCAGGCATGATTAGCAGTTTGCAAGCTCAGATGTGGATAAAAGTTTCCAAGCTTGCAATGGTGTGTTTCTGTGTGTGTGTGTGTGTGTGTGCAAGCGCACACATGCCCGCTTGCACAGCACACCAAAAGAGACTTTCTTCTCCCAATCTCAAACATTGTTGGCATTTCCCTGTCCAGTGCCCCCTCCCAGCAAAGCAGGAGGCGGAGGCTGCTGCTGCTGCATGTGGAAGTATGGAGGGGAGAAAGTTTGAGGAAGCAGTTTCTTCCGAGTCCAACTTCTTCCTTGACAGATCTCTGGAGAGCAAGAGGAGGAGGCAGGGAAGCAGTGCTCCCCAGTCCTGCACGAGGGAGGCTGGCCCTTCTCAAAAGGAATCCCCATTTCCAAATGTGTATGGTAAGGATGCTGGCTTGTTGGGGCAGCCTTCCCTCATGCAGCTCCACCACCACCCTCTCCTCATCTCCAGAGATCTGTCAAGGCAGAAGTTGGACTCGGAGGAAACTGTTTCCTGAAAACTTTCTCCTCTACTAACTTTCTTCTCCACTAATGATTCTGTTTCCTACTTTTTTGCAGGTGCCAGTTCCACTGATTCTGATAGTGAACATTTCAAAACAAAATCTGGAACCATGCCCCAGTGAGTTTACAGAACAAAACAACTATGTTGTGTTTAATGTTTCTATGGCCATCTGAAAGGATAATTGCTAAGCTGTTTTGCTTCACATCTTCCTCCTGTAATCACTTTATGCAGGGAAAGAATTAACTACTGTTAATCAATAATCAAGTGCTGTTGATGTATTGGATTGAACCTTGACCATAGGATGACTATGAAGGTTAATTATTTCATATTCCCAAGATGGATTCCAAGCATATCATTAAAATTATCTTTGTTGTAACGTATAACTGGTGTTTATGTAAGAAATATTTCCTAAAATACAAATAATTTGATGGGGAAATATTAGTGTTAGAGTTTCACTGCTGCACTGGAAACATATTAAGCTGCACTTTATTAAAGACATAGACAATGGAAAATGTAGCTAATTGGTTACAGTTCCCTAATTCAGCTGATTTAAGCAGCCTGACATACAAAAAGTTACCACTTTTATCCACAAGAGCAGTGTGAATACTACTTCTGAATTGGATGGCATAGAAATGGGATACTGCAGTGATGAGAATGTCTTATTTAATTTGAACTTTTGACAGTAAGTTTACTAAGGAAAAGATCTACACCCATAATCTTTGTATGACTGTTAGAACAAAAATATAACCATCAATTCAAATGTGGAATGCCTGGTTTTTTAAAAAAAATAACAAAAAAGGTAAAAATTGAGAAATCAACTTTGAAAGAAAAAACACACACACACATGCTTTACTTTAGGATGTGTATAATTACAGCTTGGAGCAATTTTTAACATTAAAATGTTAGCTGATTAAAAAGTAAGGGTTCAAAGTATCTGTTTCCCCCCTTCAATTGCTAAGAGCAAGAAGAATAAAGTAAACAATTGAGGTTGAGTGAATGCTCAGAGAAAACAAATTGTTAGAACTCTGAATATGTTCCCCAAAGTTTCCTGATGTCAGTAATTACTTAATTAAATTTAAGTTAATGTATGCTCATTCCTATTCCCTACCACTTAACTACCGAATAAGTAACAGGGTGGAAAGTGTGCGTAGAACTTAGCGATTGAATTAGTCATGAGAAAAGCTCTACAGTGTTCTATTTCATGAAATGGGAAGCATTTTTTGAGCACACTAGGTGACTTTCTCTCTACATTTTGATTTGTCCATTTATCCAGAGCTCAGAAGAAAAGCACTTCTGTTTCCTTGACAATTGGATTGTCAACTCCAAAATCTGGAATTACTACGGCAGTAATCCAGCCTATCTCTGTGCCTAATCAGCAGGTATATATTTATGTGCTACTTTAGAACATTAAATATTTATTACATTAATTATTATTTATTTATTATTATTTAGCATATGATGAGAACATGCCAGAAGAGAAGTAAACATATATACACAGTCCATGTGATTATAAATATAACATCTATGGGAGTGTGGCAGTGGCCTCCTAACTGATGTCCAGCTATCCAGGCGATCGCCTGTGCATTGCTTCATGCAGATCTTCTACGGAACTGGAGAATTAATTAAATTATTGTTAAATTAATAATAACATGTAGATATATCCTGCAACTATAAGAGCTTTCCTTCTTTTCCGCCTTGGATTCTTCTATTCTTGGTGCACTTATTTTATGAAGTGTCCTTGCTCATCTTTCTGTACAATGTTCAGGTATGATACCATTAACGTATAAATATTTTTTTAAAGAAACATGGCAGACTACAGATGGTCCTCAACTTACAGCACTTCGTTCAGTGACTGTTCAAAGTACAACACTGAAAAAGTGACTTATGACCATTTTTCACAGTTAACGACTATTGCAGCATCCCCATGGTCACATGACCAAAATCCAAATGTTTGGCAACTGACTCATATTTATGACGCTTACAGTGTCCTGGGGTCATGCGATAATTTTTTATGACCTTCTGACACACAAAGTCAACAGGGAAGAGAGATTTATTTAATAACCATATTAATAATTTAGCAAGTGCAGTGATTCACTTAACAACTGTGGCAAAAAAGGACATAGAATGGGGCAAAACTCAAAACTTTTGGGCTCAATTGTAGTTGTAAGTTGAGGACTATCTGCACTTGAATTTGGGTATTTGCATTCATTGATTGATTCTACAAAACTAAAAATTAAGCCTTTTGTGATAAATTTATTATAGATGCATTCATTAGGTAGATAGAATTAGGTATGGTTTTATGTAAGTATATCCATGAATCAGTGCTTCTCATTTCCTGACATTTCCTGAAGAGCTTGATCATTTATATGATGAATACACAGACTTCCCCAAAGATTGAGGACCATAAATTTAAAATAATCACTTTTGTAAATTGTCTTCATTTTCTTAATATGCAGTATTTTCTTCAAGCACATATTTTTCCATGTTCTTTTTTTAATGTTCATTACTTTCTTCACAACTCAATATATATATTTCTTTTTGAAAGCCTTTTTTTAGAAGATTAAGCCACTACATTCAGTTCTCATCACCATACAGAGACTCATATAACATTTGAGCAGCCAGAGATCTACTGTGCTCATCCTTCACAATTCCAGATCATAGCTGAGAAAAACTGCAACATAGCACCTGTTCATACTAGCTGTTCTGGACATCAATGCTAATGTAGCTGGAACTTCAAAGAGCATATAATGCAGCTGTTTGAAGTAATACCAGAAGCTGTTCTGAGAACCTGAGTGTGACATTTATATTTCTCATCTTTCTTTTTTCAGGGATTATGATTTCAGTATTTGTTCAGACTTTCCCAAACTATGGTGTTTAATGTTGTAAAAGTTGCAGTCAGTATTATTGTTAATGGTCTTAGAGCATGTAAATCAGGAACCACAGATTTCATGGAATTATATTCTTAGTGACATTCATATAAATTAGGATTGATTATTATATTTATCAAAGTGTAAAAAGCTAGGGACACTTTTGAAAGTGGTATATCAGCTGATAATTCAGTGTCACTGCTTAGTCACATAAATATATCTTTATGAGTTCAGTCTGAAATACTATTAATATGTTTATGCTATATTCACCAAGAGAAAAGGAAAGAAAATGAGAATAGAAATATACTTTATATTATTGTTTAAATTTCACTTTATATTATTAATGGTGCACATATGCTTCAAAAATATCTGCATATGATATTTTACAGGTTCAAAGTCCTACTTTACATCTCTGCAAATTAGATGGATCAAAGCCTAGTCATGCTGTGCCTATTTTTACAAAGGTCTGTTTTCTCAACCAATATTCCATCCCAAAACCATGTGACTGTAAATAATTTAAAGCCTATAAGAGTGGTAAACAAATAATGATATTTTTTTTGTCTGCCAATTTCCCTGATGGGGTACTAAGAGCGTTCTTAGGAATTATGGGGATTGAGATGGCACTTCTGGAAGGCAACTGGTTTAGAAGGGTGATTTATACTATGGAAATAAATATTGGGATTTTTTTCAGAAATTCTTTTTTCTGTAATATTAGCTTCCACTACCTGCACTTTATAAGATTGAATGGGCTAGTCTTGGACTGCATGCAGCTTTCTAACATCTCAAGCTTTGGAAACTGAATATGGTAAAATTTGGAACACTTTTAGGTGCAATTTTGATACATGGTACATTTCCCCCTCACACACACAAAATTAAGAGCTGGAACAAAAGTGGAAGACAAAATGCCCTAAACTGCACCCTTAAATATTCCACAAATCCTGAAAAAAATCCTAAATTAGGCTGCAAAATGGTTTCTGGACCTTAAGAGATTGGGGTGAAAATGTAAAGGTTTTAAGATTCAAGTCACTCCATAACCACTTCTCACCACCTTAAGAGCCCTCTCTTCATTCTTTTTAATTAATTTTAACATTATTTAATCTTCCTTGCCTGCTTCTAAATTTTTAGTTTTTACATGCTGCTTTATTAACATTTTATTGTATAGTTCCTCTTTGAGGGAGATGGGTGATTAAAAAAATGTCAAAAATAAATAAAAAATAAAACAGCCAGATCATTTAACAATTCTGCAACTTTTTCCATTCACTTTTTATTTTCCAAATTACCATTTTTGCATGTTCTTTTAAAAATATTTGGATAGTGCATAAGTACTTATACATAAAATAATTGCTACCAGTGGAAAAGGTGCTGTACAGATAATGTTTTTTAATAATATCTTTTTTTCTTGATAAAGTCGAAGGTAGAAAACGTGTTATAAAACATATGCGGGTTGGTATAAAGTATAGAGATGGCCTTGAAGATGGAATTGAGTTATCATTCATCAGCTTTAGGCTGGAGAGAATGTGGAAAAACCTCAACATTGCCTTCCCTTAATTCTCTCAGTACAAGAGCAATTGGAAAGGGAAAGAATTTTCATGAGACTTTTAAGATTTTACTATTATATATTATAATTTTATAGTATACTATATAGTTTAACTCTGTTTCCTGATCTGATCTCCCTCAAACGTCCTATAGTTCCATATGGTAGATGACAGTTGTTTTGGATCCCCTATAAAGTTTCATAAAGGAACTACATCAATTCCAGAGCAAAAAGCATTTTCTAGAAGTATACATTGCTAAAAAGTAGTGCTTGCTTCTGCACATTGAAATTTCATTTCCTTAATATTAACTTAGGAAATATCTGTGTTTCATAGATACTGAATGATAGATAGTTAGACAGACAGACAGACAGAGAGGCAGACAGGCAGGCAGGCAGGCAGAAAGACAGATAGACAGACAGACAGACATGGGCAGGTGTTGCATTCAAAATGATCAGGAAGAACACGCAAGGAGTTTCAGTTGCGGGAAGGCACTCTGGACAGATGTCCGAACTCCCTTTTTATTTTGCACCGCTTCCTCATCGCAGTAGGGATGGGGTACAAAGACTTATCTTATCTTACATGATTGGTTAACATCTGTTTGGGTGTGCTCGTGACATTCGTTTGGGTGTGCTCGTGATACCTTCATGCTTATCTCATGTTGCATTCAACTGATTCCCTTCCACATGTCTACGTGCCGTTTCTCACGGCTTACAGATTACCTAGAGCGGATGCATGTGTTGATGTGACCCCTCCTGATGTGGTTTGCCAGCTATCAGGAAGACCCATAATCTCCACACTTCTTCTCTCTCCCTTTTGCATTTATGCTTTGCTTCTTTACAGATGTGTCTATGGAGATTGTCAATCATCCATGTCATGGTTGTGCTTTTTCCAAAATGCACCTGGACTTTCTTGGGTTTTTTTCCCCTTTGAAAACATTCTGCTTCTCATTCAAGCAGCTTCTGAACTGAAGAAGCTTCTTCGATGAGAAGTGAAAGGAAAAAAACCCAAAGTCCAGTAGCCTTTTGGAAAAAGCACCTTTGAGTTTACAGCTTCTGTTTTTTTCTCTGGGTTTCTTCAGGTATGAAGAGAATTGTATGGATGAAAGGACAGACTGGGATAAATGGGAAGAGGGAAGTTAATAAAGGATATGGCTCCATCTCACCAGAATATTACTTGCAAGACAATGCAACCTTCACAATAACTCCTTTCCCAGTTCAATGGTCACCTTTCTTTCCAAATAGAATAGAAAGAGAAATACGGGTAATCCTTGACTTATGACCACAATTGAACCCAAAATTTCTGTTGCTAAGCGAGACATTTGTTAAGTGAACTTTGCCCCCTTTTACAACCTTTCTTGCCACAGTGGTTGAGTGCATCACTGCAGTTGTTAAGTTAGTAACATGGTTGTTAAATGACTCTGGCTTCCCCATTGACTTTGCTTGTCAGAGGGTCTCAAAAGTTGAGCATGTGACCTCGGGACACTGCAATCGTCATAAATATGAATCAGTTGTCAATCATCTGAATTTGGATCATGTGAGCATGGGGATGCCGCAATGGTCGTAAGTGTGAAAAACATCTATAAGTCACTTTTTTTCAGTGCTGTTGTAACTTTGGTCACTAAATGAACTGTTTTAAGTCGAGGACTACCTGTACTTTGCAAAACCCACATAGTTTGTTCATATGGTGTCCACAGAGATGCTCAGGAATGCAACCCTCTCTTGGAAAAGTTCTCTTTGTAATCTGATCTTGATGTGGAAGAATAGAAAACACTGTTTTCCCCCCATTTTACTGGTTTTAAAACCTGATGGGGCTCCAGATAAGAGCCCCCTATTGAACTGGAGCTCACATCTTTGGGGCACCCACAATGAGAATCTTTCACCAATAAACCTTCCTCCCAGTATGCATTTATGATCACACTGAGAATAAGAACCATGTCCTAAAATCTACTTTAATCATCCCAATTCTAAATATATATCAGCCTCCCTCCACTGGATGTCATCTTTTGGTGACATCAGCAGCCAGCTTGCTTCAGCCTTCCTGCTTTTGGTTTCCCTAGGGTCCTGCTGCCCACTGTTCTTCTGAAAAGAGGCACAGGGTTTCTTGTCCCAAGACAGATGGCTTGCTCAGGTTAAGGAGAGCTCCTTAGTAAAAGGGCCCTTGCATTCCCAGCATGCACGGGGGTGGGGGGGGAATTACTCCTTCACTCTCATCTCTTTCATTAAACCAAGGAAGGGATTGTTTGTGTGTTTCTACAAATGAGCTGAACAACCTCCACAACTACAGGCAGTCCTCGACTTAACGACCACAACTGAGCCCAAAATTTCTATTGCTAAGTGAAACAGTTGTTAAGTGAATTTTGCCCTATTTTATGACCTTTCTTGCCACAGTGGCTAAGTGAATCACTGCAGTTGTTAAATTAGCAACACAGTTGTAAAGTGAATCTGGCTTCCCCATTGACTTTGTTTATCAGAAGGCCACAAAAGGGAATCATATGAGCCCGGGACACTCATAAATACATGACAGTTGCTAAGTGTCCAAATTTTGATCAAGTAACCATGGGTGTCAGGGTTCCGACCAATGCCCTAATAAAATTAGGAGTCTCAAGCTGTTAGCAAGAAAAATCCAGTTGTTTATTAGGAGTGCCATGTCAGCATGACCCAGGTGAAGCCAGCTCTGACTTCACCCAGTTCGTGCCTTGCCTCTGACCCTGTTGCCCCCTCCCCCCAAAGTGTGTCACCAGACACATTCCCCAACGAAGCAATTTCACGGGTCGTAGAAGTCACTCCCTCCAGTTGTTGCAGGTCTCCGTGGAGATGGCTTTGACTTTGGCCAGCTAGGCTTGTTTTGACTAAGGCGTGAATTCCTTGGTGCAGCTGTGAGGCACAATTTCTCATCCCCCTGCCTATGGCAACTCGGGAGCAGGTCAGGAAAGCTTCGCGAGTTGACAATGGGGATATTACAATAGTCGTAAGTGTGAAAAGCAGTCATAAGTCATCGCTAACTGTCCATGGAGATTCTCAGTCATCCAGGTCATGGTTGTCCCAAAGGTGCTTTTCCAAGAGATATCTGGACTTTCTGGTTTTTCTTTGAAGACTTTTCTCTGAGAGAGCTGAAGAAGCTTCTTGGATGAGAAGTGAAACGTCTTCAAAGAAAAACCAGAAAG